>CM056498.1:33712472-33929972 GCA_029783415.1 Anisodus acutangulus | reverse complement strand
AACATCTTTCCGGAATCGCATCATCTTGTATACTAATGTCCGGTATTTGAATCCTATTTCCTTAATCTCACGAGGTGTAACATTCTTCTTCCCTTAGAAACATTCATCCTCGAATGTTCATAATAAGTCTTATGCTAGAAAAATTTCGGCAGAGTCTCCTTTATAAATATGTCTATCCACCTGGAGTCATAGGGAACAAGTAAGGATATTTCTTCTTCATTTCATCTTCTGCCTCCCAAGTCATTTCCTCCCTATTGTTGTTTCGCCACAATACCTTGACGGAAGCCACATCCTTCGTCCGTAATCTCCTGACCTGGCGATCAAGTATGGCTATGGGACTTTCCTCATAAGACAGCTCCTCTGTCACCTGGAAATCATCTACTGGGAAGACTCTGGAAGGATCACCAATACAATTACGCAGTATAGTGACATGGAAGACTGGATGTACTACCTCCAATTCAGATAGTAGATCCAACTCATAGGCAACCTTGCTTATCCTACGAATGACCTGGTAAGGCCCGATGTACCTTGGGCTAAGCTTCCCTTTCTTGCCAAACCTCATCACACCCTTCATGGGTGACACCTTTAGGAACACCCAATCATCAACCTGAAACTCTAAGTGTTGACGTCGATTATCAGCATATGACTTCTGTCGACTCTGTGCTGCTAATAATCTCTCCTGAATGAGCTTCACCTTATCAACAGCTTGCTGAACCATGTCTGGGCCGATCAACTTAGTCTCACCTACATCAAACTAACCAATAGGTGACCTGCACTTTCTCCCGTATAAGGCCTCGTACGGTGCCATCTGGATGCTAGAATGGTAGCTGTTGTTATAGGCAAACTCAATTAGTGGTAAATGATCATCCCAACTACCCCCGAAGTTAATAATACAGACTCTCAGCATATCCTCTAATGTCTGGATTGTACGCTCTGCCTGCCTGCCCATCTGAGGATGAAATGCTGTGCTGAGACTCACTTGTGTCCCCAATCCCTTCTAGAATGATCTCCGAGTTAACGATGGCCCGAGCTCCTCGATGCGATATAATAGATGTGGAAACCCGTGCGGTCTCACTATTTACGATGTCTGACCTAGCATAGTCCTCAGCTGAGTAAGTAGTCCTCACTGGGAGAAAATGGGCTGATTTCGTCAGCCTATCCACAATAACCCATATGGAATCACACTTCCGCTGAGTGCGAGGTAAGCCTGTAATGAAGTCCATATTGATCACTTCCCACTTCCAAGTCGGGATCTCAATCTCCTGTAATAATCCACTAGGCTTCTGATGCTCAACCTTAACCTGCTGACAATTCGGGCACTGGGCAACAAATTCTGCTATGTCTCTTTTCATGCCATCCCACCAATACAAGCATCTAAGGTCACGGTACATCTTTGTCGACCCTGAATGAATGGAATAATGGGCATTGTGTGCCTCTCCCATAACCTGCTGTCGTAGCCCTGCAACATCAGGTACACATAACCTGCCTCATACCTCAGCACATCATCAGGTGTAACCTCAAATAAAGTCTTTCCCTTTCGGAGAGCTGCATCTCTATACCGGGCCAGAACAGGATCTGCATACTGACGTTTCTTTACCTCTTCCACGATAGAGGACTCAGCAACATCCCGAATAAGAACCCCGCTATCTCCCGAATCCGCCAATCGGACTCCAAGACTAGCTAGCTTGTGTATCTCACAAACCATCTCCCTTCTGTCTAACTACACATCCGTCAAGCTACCCATGGATCTACGGCTAAGAGCATCTGCCACAACATTGGCTTTCCCCGGGTGGTACAAGATATCAACATCATAGTCCTTTAGCAACTCTAACCACCGCCTCTACCGTAGGTTCAACTCCTTCTGCTTAAAGATATATTGGAGACTCTTGTGATCCGTATAAATATCAACATGAATCCCATACAAATAATGTCTCCAAATCTTCAAGGCATGAATCACCGCTACTAGCTCCAAATCATGAGTGGGATAATTATTTTCATGCTTTCTGAGCTGTCGGGAGGCATAAGTTATAACTTTGCCATGCTGCATCAACACAAAACCTAGCCCAATACCTGAAGCATCACAATAGATGACATAACCATCCGGTCCCTCGGGAAGAGTCAGAATTGGAGTCATAGTCAACTTATCCTTCAACAACTAGAAACTGTGCTCACAAGCATCCATCCACTGAAACTTAGCTGCCTTCTGGGTTAGCCTAGTCAAAGACTCTGAGATCGAGGCAAACTTCTCCACAAACCTTCTGTAATACCCTGCTAGCCCTAGAAAACTGCGTACCTCAGTAGGTGTCGTAGGTCTGGGCCAAGTCTTCACCGCCTCAATCTTCTGTGTATCCACCCGAATACCATCAGCCCCTATAATATGCCCCAAGAATGCCACCGAAGTCAACCAGAACTCACACTTGGAAAACTTGGCATACAACTGCTGGTATTGGAGGACCCTAAGTACCGTCCTCAAATGGTCTGCATGCTCCTGCTCTGAACGGGAATAAACCAGGATATCATCAATGAATACAATGACGAACATGTCTAAGAATGGCCTGAATACCCGGTTCATCAAATCCATAAACACTGCTGGAGCATTGGTCAGTCCAAAAGACATCACCCTAAACTCATAATGTCCATATCGGGTTCTGAATGCCGTCTTTGGAATATATGCCTCCCTTACCCGCACCTGATGATAACCTGACCGCAAGTCTATCTTCGAGAAGCACTTAGCACCCTGTAATTGGTTAAATAAATCATCAATCTTGGGAAGGGGGTACCTGTTCTTGATGGTTACCTTGTTCAGCTGCCTATAATCAATACACATCCGCAGCGATCCATCTTTCTTCCTCACAAATAACACTGGTGCTCCCCATGGAGATGTACTCGGCCTAATAAAGCCTTTCTCCAACAAGTCTCTCATATGCTCCTTCAACTCTTTCAGCTCTGCAGGTGCCATTCTATAAGGAGGAATGGATATAGGTTGGGTACCTGTCAATACATCTACACTGAAATCTATCTCCCGCTCTAGAGGGAGACCTGGAAGATCATCAGGGAATACCTCCGAAAACTCACTAACTACCAAAACTGACTGAAGAGCCGGTACCTCCACTTCTGTATTATGCACCCGAACCAAATGATAGATACAACCTTTTCTGACCATCTTCCTTGCATTGAGGTATGAAATAAACTTACCCCTCAGCGATGTTGCATTCCCTTTTCATTCTATAACTGGCTCATCTGGAAACTGAAATCGAACCAACTTCTCCCTACAATCAACGTTGGCAAAACAAGAAGCCAACCAATCCATACCCATAATGACATCAAAGTCGGTCATATCCAACTCTATCAAATCTGCTAAGGTATGACGGCTATATATCACCATCGAATAATTTTTATACACACGCTCAGCTATAACCAAATCTCCTACCGGTGTAGGTACCTCAAATAGTTCTATCAGCTCAGGTTCTATCCCTATTCTATTAGCAACAAGAGGGGATATGTAGGACAAGGTGGAACCTGGATCTATCAAAGCATATACATTACAGAAAAAGACCGATAGTATACCTGTAACAACATCTGGTGACGCTTCCTGATCACGTCTACTGGCCAAAGCATATATGCGGTTCGAAGGACCGCCGAAACTAGAAACTCTACCACAACCTCTACCACGGCCTGCTGGCATCTGAATACCCCACCCGGTGGGGCGCATAGCTATAGATGACGACGAACCAGCACCCGACCCCGTAGGCCGAGCCATCCCACCTGAACCACCTATGGTGGGACACTCTCTCATCATATGGCCCTGACGGCCGCAAGAGAAGCAATCACTTGTGGTCGAACGGCATTCCCCAATATGAAACTTACCACACTAAGAGCACCGAGGATAAGGTGGTCTCAACTGACTAGAGCCCCTATTCCGCTGAGAACCCGAAGCCCTGAAGCTCTGGCCGGCTCCTGAATACCCAGGACGGTCAAACCTCCTGCCCGTAGACTATAGAGGAGCACTCTGTTCTGGCTGAGATAAATATCTGACTTGCTACTGGAACTGTCTGCCTCGAGACTCACCGGAATAAGCTGTCGACCTAGCGCTCTTAAGCTGGTCCCTGTCATGACCTCTGTCTGGCTGTCGCCCTCTATGTCGGTCCTCAACCCCCTGTGCGTATGCCTGGATACGAGCAATATCCATACCCGGATGAAGAGCCACCGCCATACAACCATCGATCAGATAATGGTCCAGCCCCATAAAAAAGCGATGCACCATGTCTGTCATATCTGCTACAATAGTGGGTGCGTATCTGGCCAATGAATCAAACTCTAGGCTATACTCACGAATGGTCCTGCCACTCTGCCTCAACTGTAAGAATCTGTCCACTCTAGCTTTCCTCATCTCTGGAGGCAAGAAGTGACCAAGGAAGGCCTTTGTAAACTTCTCCCATGTAGCTGGAGGAACATCCTCTCCCCTGGACAACTCCCAAGACTCATACCAGTTTGTAGCTATATCCCGCAACCTATACGAAGCCAACTCCACAGACTCAGTCTCCGAAGCCTTGATTACTCTCAAGGTACGCCGCATCTGTCGGATAAACTCCTGCGGGTCATCCTCGGGCCTTGACCCGAAAAACTCTGGTGGACTACAGCTCAAGAAATCACAGACCCTCAAACTATCTGCTCTGGGGCCAACTCCTGGTCCCTGTCTATAAGTCTGCCCTGCCACTAACCTAGTCGGCCAATTGCACCACGTCTCTCTCATTGCTCGTCCTCTGCCCCGGTGAGGCTGGAGGCTTTCAGTCTTTGGGGCCTCGGATACTGGTGATGTTGCCCCCTGAACTGGAGCCTCTGGTGGTGGCGACGAAGTAGAGCTCGTCGACTGGGTCACAGTCTCCGGCATAGACGGGGTACGGGACCTGGTAACTCTATGAATCCGACTAGTATCTCCCGTGGTAGGCATGCCTTTCTGGGCTGCTATCACCTTCTTCGGAGGCATAGCTGTAAACATAGTAAGTCGTCAGAAAGGGGTTATCCTAATAACATAGCTCTATTGCACGATCCAAGAGATGAAAGAATAGAAACCAATCCTAAATGCCCTGCATCCTGCTGCGTATAAGTATGGTGCACAACATACCCATACGCAAGACTCTACTAGACACGGTCTGTAGACATTCCGAGGACTAACTGCTCTAATACCACTTTTATCACGACCCGACCCGACGGACCGCGACTAACCGCCCTAATGAGGTCATTATCATGACATGTCACACATAATCCAACTAACACCTAATGAGTCTGAAATTCGGCAGCATAATGCTGCAATAATAACATATGCCAGGGTAGGCAAGTTGACAAGGCTGCCTTTACCCCCAAATGCACCTGCCTCCTCAGGAGTCACAACTAGCCAACACAATACAATAGGCAAGCCGACAAGGCTGCCACTAGATAATGTCATATATACACGGGGACACCCCAACACAGAGTACAATAGCATGACTGACCAAAATAGAGTTATGACCATTACATAAGTACAACCCACAACTGTCTACAGACCTCTACAAGAAGGATAACGACATATGACGGGACAAGGCCCCGTCGTGCCCCTAAATATACAAAAGTCAAAATAATAGGGTTCTGTACCCAAAATGACAAAGCTCTGAATCAAAGGAGCTTACCAACCTGCTGAGTAGGAACCTAGGCCTGTGGTTCACCAAACTGAAAAACCTGTACCTGCGGGCATGAAACGCAGCCCCCCGAGGAAAGGGGGTCAGTATGAAATAATGTACTGAGTATGTAAAACATGAAGCTGTAAAAGAGATCATAAGTAGCTAACAGAAAATAGGAGATCAGTATAAAAATCAGGATCCAAATCCAACTGTTCCATAAACAATAAAAGTCACTTGCCTTATGAAAATGAGAGTCAAGTCAAGAAAACATGAGTGCATGTCCATATACATATATATATATATATATATATCTGTAACATAACCCGGCCCACTAGTGCGGGACTCGGTGGAATCATATCATAACCCGACCCATACTGGGACTCGGTGAAGTCATATCGTAACCAGGCCCGTGCTGGGACTATGTAAAGTCATATCTCATCTATGGATCCATCCTACGTAACCCGGCCCTCTAGTGAGGGACTCGGTGAAAAATGCAAGGATGTGCACGAACATAACTCGGCCCGGGACTCGGTGAGGTGAAGTAGTAACACTTAGCACGAGTAGATATCATGAGTAACCATATGCAAGTAAAAATTATCATTTGACTCTCAATAAAATCATTATAATAATGTCATAATAAACTCTTTGCTCAAAAATCATAGGCACTTCTCATAACAATCCTCTTTAGGAATTAAACTGTATAAGAATCAAGTACGTCCGCCGTACTTTCATTAAATTATGCCAAAAGAAAGAAGTAAGGGTTTCACATACTTTTTAGACGAACTAATCCACCCAATATTAGAATATGCCTCGTTATAGAACTTCAACCTATAATAATGGTAATACGTTCATCAATTCTATGATTACGAGCATACTTTATATCGAATAACGACTTCTTATTCTATAAAAATTCGGGTAGCACTTCCCCTGTTTATACATGTTTCCACAACTTCCAAACGAGGCTAATAACATCAATAACCAAGCACCAATTAAGGGCACAACCAAAACAACAATAAAGAGAATTTACACACCCACTTCTCATGTAAATTTAGCCTCTTAATCCACCTTAAAAACAGCCCACAAAACAGTCCATGTTCCAACAACAACGAGGGTAGAATGTGAAGCCTTTCTACACATTTCTACACCTTTATTCCTTTAGGACTTAGATTAGCAATTACCACACTTAAACATGCATAATGGTAACTAAATTTTCAGCATTATAACACCACAAAATAGTCCCTAAAATAGTCCATATACATCACAACATGTCCAACAATTTCATGCAAGTTCTTGGCCACAACATGTCATAATTCCATAACTCTTATCTTAACTCCTAAAATCCAATTTCGTATTTCAATACTTCCATATAACTAATTCCAACTAAATATCAATGTTTCCTTTCAATTTCATCATGCATTTAGTGACAATAATAACAACAATAACCAACGAATCCAATAACACAAAAATCTGTCCCAAATTGGCAACTAGCCCAAAATTATCACATGCAACACTTAAATTCCAATTTCTCCTTAACACAAATTCATTACCTTAATTCTAACAACATGCATTCCAATTATATCATAGAAAGAAGAATTTTATACCTCAAATTCGTTCCAAAACAGTCCGCAATTTTCTGCCCACTGTTTGTCCAAAAATCCCCACTGTTTTCGTATTTCTTTCCCTTTTTTGTTCACTTCTTCAACTCCAATTGACATGCAAGTGTTATACAATGTTAAGCCATCATCCCTACACGTTTTTCTTCCAAAATTTCATCCCAAAAATTCAAAATTTCTGGGCTACAGTTTTGGCCAGCAATGGTTGTTTTTGGTGTTGTTTTGGCTTTCAATTTTTGGTGAAAATGTAGTCTAAGAAGAGGAGATAAAAATCTTAAATTGGGTATGGGGTTGGGTATTTTTCGACTGAGCTTTGGAGGAGAGAATGAGAGTTTTTTTTTATTAAGTTTAGAAAGAAGATGAAGAGGTGAGTGTAGGTATATAAAAAATCTGATTTTTTCTTTTTACACTTTGGCCCCCAAGTTCTTCAATTAATAAATCTTAAACCCACCTCTTTTAATTCTCGAGAATTTCATAAGCCTCGTATCCTCAATGTCATAATTTTATAACACATTATTAACCCATATCGAAACTATACAATTTTTATAAGTTTCCAACGTCACCCTCATTGTGACCAACATCTTTCCGGAGTCACATCCTCTTGTATACTAATGTCCAGTATTTGAATCCTATTTCCTTAATCTTACGAGGTGTAACAATAAAGACAATACTTTGGCACTCCAAGGACAAACCTCGGAAACTGAATTGGAAAACGAGGAAGAAAACTTGGAGGAAATGGGAAATGGTGCAACTGTTGCCTTACTTACTCGTCGATTCAATTCGATGGTGAGAAAGATCAATAATGATCGCAATAAAGCCAAATACAAACAACATCAAAACCCACTCTTCAATAAACAACCGAATAGGTCACCTTCTGAGCAAAGAAACCCCAATTCACTGAGGAAATCTAACTCCGATAGTACCAATTTCAATCCCAAACAACTCGAGAGAGTGCAATGTCATGCATGCTCGAGTTGGGAACACTACGCTAATGAGTGTGCAAACATCCTTAGAAAAATTGGTAAGGTTATGTGGCTAACTCTCAGTGATGATGAGAACGAAGAGGAGGAAGGAGATCAAGAAGAAGAACCACAGGCAATGCTGGAAGCCATGTTAGAACATTCACTATCCGACGACGAAGATATTGTGGACAGTGTTGCGACAACATCTGGAACCACATCAGACTCAATATTTGGAATGACTTCAACATCAGAGAGGTATGTATACTTTGACTATTCTGATGTAAATTGTTTTAGTGGATTTAATTCTTTATCTGAAGCTGTAAATTTAGATCTAGTTGACTCCAAAGACGACGTGATAAAGGAATTACAAAATCTTTGTAAAGCCTTAATAACTGAATCTGAACAAATAGACTCAAAATCAAAATTATTGGCTCTTGAGAATAGCAATCTGAAATGCACAATCAACCGATTAGAGATGGTACTTACCAAAAAGGACCTAGAGCTTAGTAAGATTCGTGCACGATTGAATGTAACTGAGACCACCTTTCAAAGGCTCAACATGGGAACCTCCAAACTGGATGAAATATTAAACTTCAATAAACCTACAAGAGCTGGGCTTGGATACCAATCTCCTAATAAAACAAATACTTCCAGAATCCATAGTCAAACTGAGAGGATAAAATTTGTCAAAGAAAATCCGACTTATTCTCAGATCACTAAGATTGGATCGAAGTTTGTATGTAGCTTCTGTAAAAAGACAGGACATCTTATGCCCTACTGCTACAAACTTCAAAACTCTGCACTCAGAATATTGCCTAAAATGTCGTCAGCAATGTTGCCCAACATCACTGACAACATTCAAAGCAACCAGCCTAAAAGCAGAAGAAAGAAAAAGGAATGGGTACCCAAACTGAATCTGAAATGTAATGTGTGCATAACTGCTTTGCACTTCGATAGTGGCTGCTCACGTCATATGACAGGTACCAAAAGTCTATTGAATGAGTATGGAGCTTTCAATGGAAGATATGTGACCTTTGGATGAGGAAGTAAGAGTAAGATAATTGGTAAAGGAACTCTTAATGTTACGGATGTACCAGCCTTGAAAAATGATCTTCATGTAGAAGGTTTGGTTGCTAATCTTCTTAGCATAAGCCAACTATGTGATGATGATATCGAGGTGAAATTCAACAAGCTTGGATGCAAGGTTACAGATTCTGTAGATAAATGTGTCATGTCAGGAACCCGAACGGGAGATAATTGCTATCTAGTTGGTAGACAAGATTTTTGCAACTCCGCAAAGGTAGGTGACTTGACACTTTGGCATCAAAAGTTGAGAAATGTCAACTACGACACCTTGGAGAAGCTGATCTCATTTGAAGCTGTCAGAGGCACTCCCAGACTGGATCCAAAAGATAAAACACTGTGCGAAGATTGTTTGAAAGGAAAGCAGACCCGAGTCTCTCACAATGTTGTCCAATATGGCGGACAACATTCAGGTACGTCTCATTATTTCTAATTATTGCATATGGATCTTATGGGTCCAATCGAGGTAGATAGCCTAGGAGGGATGAGATATTCTTATGTGATAGTAGATGATTTTTCCAGATTCACTTGGATCTATTTTTTAAAGGAAAAATCACAAACCTTTGAAATGTTTAGAACACTTTACTCTACGATTAAGAATCTGTTTTGTTCTTCGATTTTCAGAATTAGATCTAATCATGGAAAGGAGTTTGAAAATCAAACCTTTGTAAAATTCTGTGAAAAGAAAGGCATATTCCATGAATTTTCGGTACCAAAAACACCACAACAAAATGGGGTTGCTGAGAGAAAGAACATAACTTTATAAGAAATGGCTAGAGTTATGTTGAGTTCTAAGCAATTGTCAAAAAGGTTTTGGGCAGAAGCCTTGAACACGGCATGTCACATAACTAATAGAATCTATTTAAGGCCAGGGACCAAGATGACACCTATGAACTATTAAATGGAAAGAAACCTACATTGCGGTACTTTCATGTCTTTGGGTGTGTGTGCTATATTCTTAATGACATGGATAAACTGGCCAAATTTGACTCTAAGAATGACAACGGAATATTCGTTGGCTACTCTTAGAATAGCCATGCGTATTGGATATACAATCTTCGAAAAAAGACCATACAAGAGTCAGTCAATGTTATTTTTGATGACCTGCTGGATATATCTGGTAGATCTTCAGAAAACAACATTATGGTTGCAGTTGAAGAGGAACAACCCACTGAAGAAACAGATGTTGTCCCAACATCAGAAAAAACATATAAACCTCAAAGAGAGAACACATGGGACGAAATCGAGAAGGAGTCTGCTACTGAACTGAATGATCAAATGAGAAGAGACCCTCCATCGAGGATTAGAAGGAACCATCCACCCGATCAGGTGATAGGGGGAGTTTTTTAGAAGAGGAGTACAAGATGGAAAGAGCCAATGAATTACCGAGAAATTGTAAGATATGTGTGCATGTCCACCATATACCAACAGGTAAGTCTTTCTTGTCTTACATATACTTTGGAACCTAAAAATATTGGGGAAGCATTAATTTTTGGATTCAAGCCATGCAAGAGGAGCTTGAACAATTTGCTCGAAATGAGGTTTGGGACTTGGTACCACGACCCAACAACACGAATGTTATTGGAACCAAGTGGATATTCAAAAACAAATCAGATGAGTTAGGGAAGATTGTAAGGAACAAAGCTCGAGTTGTTGCTCAAGGATATACACAAGTAGAAGGTATCGACTATGACGAGACCTTCGCTCCTGTGGCTAAAATTGAGTCAATAAGATTGCTTCTTGCTATTGCTTGCTATCTAAAGATTACCTTGCACCAAATGGACGTTAAAGGTGCTTTCCTCAATGGATACTTGGACAAAGAAATTTATGTTGAACAACCAAAGGGATTTGAGGATCCTCACCATCCACATCATGTGTACAAGCTCAAGAAAGCCTTGTATGGACTAAAACAAGCACCACGTGTATGGTATGGTCGTCTAACTAACTTCTTTGTTGAGTTTGGTTTTACCCGTGGAGAAGCTGACAGAACATTATTCATTAAAAGACACGGTGTAGATGTAATAATATCTCAAATCTATGTTGATGATATTGTTTTTGGTTTGACTACAGAATCACTCGTGAAGTCGTTTGTCGAAGCAATGTCGACAACATTTGAGATGAGCATGATTGGAGAACTAACATTAAACACATGAAGACTCCAATGGGCTCTACGCAACAGGTATGTAAAGATGATGTTGGACAAAATGTTGACCCAATATTGTACCGATCTATGATAGGTAGCCTTTTATACCTTACTGCTAGTCACCTCGATATCATGTTTAGCGTATGTATTTGCGCCAGGTTCCAAGCCAGTCCTAAGGTATCTCATCTTAATGATGTGAAACGTATCATTCGATATGTTGCAGGTACAAGTGACTTGGGAATTGGTACTCCAAAGACACTAATCCTAATCTAATAGGATATAATGGCTCGGATTGGGCTGATAATGTAGACGATAGGAAAAGCACTAGTAGCGGGTGTTTCTATCTTGGCAATAATCTAGTCTCATGGTACAGTCGTAAACAAAATTATGTATCACTCTCGACTGTCGAATCTGAATATGTGGCAGCCGGAAGTTGTTGTGCTCAACTGATTTGGTTACGACATATGCTAGATGACTATGTCATATCTAATAACTCCATAATTTTGTACTGTGATAATCTGAGTGCTATTAATATTTCCAAAAATCCTATTCAGCATTCATGTACAAAGCACATAGACATAAGACATCATTTTTTAAGAGACTTAGTGGAAAAACAACTAGTTCAAATCGAACATGTTGATACTCTTTATCAACTGGCTGACATTTTTACCAAACCTTTAGATCATGAGAGATTTTCTAGCTTGAAAAAATCTCTTGGTCTATGTTTCCTTTGAAAATAAGACAGGCTAGGTAGATGTTGTCTGAAATGTTGTCCCAACATTCTGGATAACATTTACTATTGAGTCAATATACAGGATAAGTGTTGTAGTGATGTTGAAATATTTTTTTCAAAAGATTCAAGCATGACTCTAAAAGGACAAGATAAGAAGGTGAAGCCTCTACTAAAAGATTTGGTTGTATACAAAAAGAGAAAAGCTCTAAGATTGGTATCGTTCCTATTCTATATGAGTACCACGTGCTTAAAAAAAAAGAGGTTGAAAATTCCTCAATATTTTTTTAAACTGTATGTGTTCAACTAAGTTGATTAAGGACAATGGTAAAATGTTACATTAGTCCAGCAATCAGTCTCATAGGGAATATATACAGAAGTATCATCTGCCAAATCAGAACCCAAAGCTTCTCCAACATGCCCAATCCTTCAAAACCCTCTCCCATGTCCATGTCCCCAAAATTCACAAACACCAAAGATTATTCTCCAATGTCGACTAGTCCAGCAAATAGCAATAAGGTTTACAAGCATTATACTTCCATCAATGACTTGAAACCGATTGAGGAGGACTGCACACAGGCTATGATCCTGCTTGGTTCAGATAAGCCATTACAGGTGAGCTACCCAGGCGATAATGAAAACCCAATCGATGTTGATGCAACATCTGATTTCTCAAACCTTGCCTCAAAACAGTCAAACTCGACATTTCCGATGCAAAGGTCAAAGAGGGTTTTCGAAAACTAATTCGGTGACAACCAGTCTGCCAAAAGATCCAGGGAAGAGTCAACTTTCCCTGTTGATACTACCACAAGCAGCAGCACTGACACCAATTTCAATATGCCCAGTCATTCCAAAGCTCCATCAACTTCCACTCCACAAGCAGAAACTGAGAAGGAAAAAGAAGAAGAAGAGATGTCAGAAGACACACTTCTACGAAAATTCACTCCTAAAGGGGTCCGTAGAACATACTGGAATTTTGATAAAAATGTTGCCTCAACATCATAGGCAACAGACAGGAAAATTAACCCAGACTATGTTGCCCCAACATCCGAGGCAACACCTGCAACCATCTTATCCTAACAAGAAAACACAAACAGATTCTGAGGTAATTCCCTACTCTTCTATGTTTCAAACGAAATCATGCTCTAATAACTGGAATTGGTTTTAAAATAGAGGAGTTAGAGGGGAGAAGGTGATTGACCTAACTTTATTCTCCAAAAATGGTTTAGTTGATTTCTTAAGTAGTCGAAAGATCTTAAGCTCTGTATCTAGTAAGAATCTTTATTGTGAGAAGGTGATTAGAATTTTCTATGCTAATCTGATGCTTGTTGTTAAGGACATAACCTCGAAGAAAATTGGGAGAGTGTACCTATACAACAGGGTATACAATTTTACACCTAATATCATCAACTCCACTCTTGGGATGATTGTTAGTGAAAGAGAACCTCAACCAAACCCCATTGTGGAGGAACTCAATTCAATGATCAAGTACCTTATGAGGAATTTGATCACTGTTTGGGCTCCTCGCAGTCCTGTATCAAAACTCACTGCCTTGTTTGCCACTCTATACAAACTTGCTATATACAACTGGCTACCCTCCCTCAATGAGATAGTAGTGACCCTTGATCAAACATCACTGCTTTTCAAGATTGGAAGGAATCAGAAAGTTGACTTAGGAACCCTCATATTCAACCATGTTGTCAACTTGGCAGAAAGACAAAGCAACTCTGCCCTTCCATACCCCTCCTTGATTTTTCAAATCCTGCTCAACCAAGGTTTTAAGACTCCAAAAGGAGAAAAGTTGAGTCCAGCCTTAGAGGTTTATTTAGTACAACGAGCAGTTGTGAACAGCAGGGACAGGGTTATTGACCTGCCATGGAAGAAAGATGAATGGGACACTGACACATCAAAAGATGTTGGTCAAGAAAATGTCCCAATGTCAAAAGACTGACTTCTACAGCACATTGCTGAACTTGACAGGAAAATTCAAGACCTAGTGCGAGTCAAGAACTATTATATGGACTTACTTTCTTCACAAAAAGGGGGAAAGGATGATGTTGATGCTGATGATGTTGCTCTTGGAAGCAGACAGACACAGACAGGAGGAGAGGAGTAGAGATAAAATGCAGGCCAAGATACGATGCACGGGGAGAGGAGTTGAGATGATGATTGCGCTGATTACTTCTGATGCGATAGAGATGAAGATGGTGCTGCACAGAGTGATCGATCACAGAAAGCGACTGGAAGCTAATGTGACTCGATTACTTTAGTCAAGGATGATCATGCTGATGGAATGAAGTGTTGATTCAATGATGGATGGAGTGTTGATAATCTCTGCTTATTTGAATATTGGTTATACTGACATTTGAATTATTATTTTTTTGGTTTGTAATATTTTACTTTGGGATATTTGGTTTGTTCTTGCAGACATTGTGACTGCTTTCTAAAGTTGTTTATATATGTTTGTCTGATGTGGATTGTTATGAATGGTTACTGTACACTGATTACGCAGTTGCTGTAAGTAAGTCATGACTAACAGAACATAACTCCTATCTAATCAAATCATCGATACAATACTGCTTGAAATTTACTACTGCAGGTTAAAGGGGAGCATAGCACTGGTCCTACTGATTCTTGGAATGTAAGGACTACATCGGGAATCAATATCCTAGTCATTTTCGTTTCGTATGGAGTTTTGTGAAGAAAGGCAAAAAGGGGGAGATTGTTGATGTTGTGACAACATCTGTAAATGCTCAGGACAACATCTTATGAAAATAAGAATGTTGTCTGCGATGTTGTGACAACATTCCTGACAACATCTCTGTAACGATTTTGCCTATTCTTCCAACCAAAACAGGTTGTGTTACTGTGAGTAAAAAATGACTTAGGCAAGCTTACAATGATGTTGTGTTTAAAACGTGGTAAAAGAAACAGTCAAAGCTTGGAGAGGAAGCAACGTGAAGATCAAGTCCAGAACGTTGAGCTTTTTAAGGAGCAAGAACCGGTCCAAGATGAAGCTTCTTTTACTCAACCTCCGCAACCAATCAGTGAGGATTTCAAGGGAAGTTCCACACTATAAATAGAGGGGAGCTTCAGAGTATCAACATCCAGAATTGAATGAGAAGAATTACCAAGAGAGCTCTCGGATATTCACCTTAGAAACTGAAACAACACACTTAGCCTAAAGTAGTATAACAACATCCAGTCCCACATTACTATTGCTGCCCAGATTCTAGATCAAGCTTATACTTCAAGCAATTGTAATGAAGATGTTGTATTTGTCTTTTTAGATCTTTTAATTTTAGGCTGAAGTCATCTGCGACTTCACTTTTGTTTGTAATTTCTTTTCGCATTTATTGTTCAATCTTTTAAAAGAAATTCATTTGTAATTGTATATAATTTATACAATTCTTTGGTCATTGATCATCAAGGGATATATTAATAAATACCCTTGAAAATATAAACCTTGTGTCTCTTTACTTTTTCCGTTGCATTTACTCTATAAAGGTTTATAACTGTTTTATCACAATGTTACTTCAGATGTTGACACAACATTGAAGGCAACATCCAGAAACTGTTTTAATTGTTCTAGCTGTTACGGTTTTATTATTACATACTCTTGTTTATCCGTAGCCCCGGACCCAACAAATCTATTCCAACCATATCTCATAGTTCCAACAACAAAAGTTGCAAAAAGGACAAAAATGATACTATTAGAAAGGACGGTTTCTATATTTCTCATACGCAATCCTCTTAATTTCCGTGCCTTTAATTTTAATAAATGCACTTTTATCCAGCAAAAAAAATGTCTTTGTATAGAGGTTGTGGAGGATGGACGCTAAGATGGAATAGATGCTCAATGTTCCTGCTGCAATATCATGAGATGTTATTCCTCCCGAAATAAAAGGATCAAAACCTTTCACGTTCCACACTGAATTTATGGATTGTACTTTTAGTCCATAAGGATTGAACACCCATATTTCGGGATCATACATACTTGTTACATGAAATGTACCAAAATCAAAGCAAGTCGTCCCCTTTCCTATTCTTTCCCTTGACCTTACTATCAAGAAGCCAAAGTCTTTTTTAGGTTTATTAGCTATTCGCACTTCTTCACTAAGTGAAGGAACAAAAGAGAGCATTGACATCATATCAGATAGAATAATAATTATTAATGTTGTTATTAATAATTATTATTATTGTAATTAAATAGTATCTTCTATATATGGTAGGAGGTAAAATATTTATTAGCATTATCTTGTCATTAGAAAGATTATCTTATTATTAGGAAGATTAGCTTTATCTTAGGGAGATAATTAGTCATAATCTTCTCCTTATCATCTATTAATTTCTAGCATGTATAGTTGTATATTAACCACATTTGTGGAAGGCGAATGATGAGGAAATATTCTACTTACTCTAATTATTCTTACATGGTATCAAGAGATTAGGAAAAGATCCTACCATAACGCCTCCCAATCGGCCAACCCCCCACCCCCTTAGCCGAATTTGTGTTTTCTTGTTCATTTTTTTTTCATCACCATTATTGTTCTTCATATTTTTTTGTCTTCCAATCAACAATGTCTGACTCCAAAAATAATTTTCATCCAGCCCTTACCGTTTCAAACATCAAAACATGTTTTCATCACTTTTGAGATGGAAAATGTTCACTATGGAACTTGGGCAGAACTTTTTATGATTTGTTGTCATTCTCATCGGGTTATTCATCACATAATCCTGATGGAGAATGGCAAAGGGATGGAGTTAAAGACCAATGATGACAAAGAACTATGGGAAACTCTTGATGCCAGAGCTCTCTCATGGATTTATGCAACAATCTCTACAGATTTGTTACACACAATAATGGAACCCGATTCTATAGCAATGGGGGCTTGGAATCAGTTGCGGGATATTTTTCAAGACAACAAAAATTCTCGCGCCGTCACTTCAGAACAAGAATTCTCCACCATTGATATTGCGGATTTTCCAAATGCGTTGGCATATTGTCAACACCTTAAAGTCTTGTCGGATCAACTTAAAAATATTGGTTCACCGATTACCAAAAATCGCTTAGTGTTACAAATGGTTGTCAGTCTTACCGATGCCTATAGAGGTGTGGGGACACTCATCCTATAAAGAAATCATTTACCATTTTTTTACCAAGCACGTTCGATGCTTATACTTGAAGAAACGGGTTTCGCCAAAAGGGTCGCCACTGTTACCAATTCCGCCATGATTGCTACCCCCATGAATGACGGTACTACCTACTTTGAACCTTGAACCTTCACAACCAAATCAGTGACAAAAAGGATGAAATGGTGGTAAAAATAAAGGTGGAAATTATGGTAATAATAAAAGTGGAGGCCACCGAAATTCAGGTGGCGGAGGAAATTCCGGTGGCAGTGGCGGCGGTAACTCACAGAATAGTAACACGGGAGCCCAAAACTGGCAGCCCCATAGTCCACCCCAGTGGGCCTAGTAATGGCCTTGGGCCTTCCCCGTCCCCGCTGGACTCTAGGCCAGGCCAGCCCCCAGGCCCACTGGACATTATCCCAATTTTTTTGGGCCATCACACACCGGGTAGAGAAGCAACAATGGGGCAGTGAATTTTGGGCCACAGCCGACCCAGTGGCAGGAGGCCCATTCGGCAGTGGTCCACCCGACGGATATTGAGTCCGTCATGCATACTCTTGGACTTAATTCACCCGATGCAAATTGGTACATTGACTCTGGAGCGATGTCACACATGACGTCCTCCCAAGGTGATCTCTCATTCTATTTTAATTTGAGCAAAAATAATGGTATAATTATCGGAAATGGATATTCTATTCTGATTCGGGGTTATGGTTCTACTAATTTGTCACCACCAAACCCACCACTAGCCTTAAAAAATGTCCATCATGCTCCACAATTAGTCAAAAACTTGGTATTTGTTAGAAAGTTTACTATTGACAATTGGGTGTCTGTTGTTTTTGACCCTTTTGGATTTTCTGTAAAGGATTTTCAGACGAGGAGCCTTCTCATGAGATATGATAGTCAAGGCGAGCTATATCCAATACCATCACCTATCCAACAGTCCAAATTACCATTTTCTTTTGCAGGAGTAGCCTCTTCTTTATGGCATGGACGGTTGGGTCATCCGGGGCATCCGTTTTAGCCTCACTTAAGAAAATTCATTTCATGTACTCAATCCCAAACGTTAAATAAATGTCATTCATGCCCATTTGGTAAATAAGTTAAATTGTCATTTGTTTCCTCTATTTCATGCACTCTTATGACATTTGATATTATCCATTGTGATATTTGGATTTCCCCCGTTTTGAGCTCTTCCGGCCATAGATATTACTTGCTTCTGTTAGATGATTACTCTAATTTTTTGTGGACATTTCCCTTGTCTAAAAAATCACAATTTTTTACCACTTTTCTAAAGTTTAGAGCTTTCATCAAAAATCAATATGAACGAAAAATCAAAAATATTCAATGTGATAATGGCAGGGAGTTTGATAATAGGCATTTTTGGGATTTTTGCACTTCTCATGGTTTAAACTTCCACCTTTCATGTCCCCACACATACTCCCAGAATGGGAAGGCGAAACGCAAAATACGAACCATGAACAATATTGTTCGCACATCCCTTGCCCATGCCACACTTCCCTCCTCATTTTAGCACCATGCACTACAAATGGCCACATACTTGTTAAACATACTCTCTCAAAAGAACTTGTCCTACCAAGCTCCACTAAAAATCCTATACCTACGGGACCCTTCTTACTCCCATTTACGGGTATTCGGGTGCTTATGTTATCCTCTTTTCCCATCAACTACCATCACCAAACTTCAACTCTGGTTGACTCCGTGTGTGTTCTTGGGATATCCATCTAATCATCGAGGTTACAAATGTTACGACTTATCTTCAAATAAAATAATTATAAGTCGTCATGTAATTTTTTATGAAACGAATTTTCCATTTACCAAAATACACAAGTCTGGACCCCATGCCTATGATTTTATTGATGATAGCCGAACCCCGTACTTAACCCAACTTTTTTACTCTCGAGCCCACTCTTTCAGGTGACTCGGCTGATTTGGGCCAATTGGGCCCCAAAATAATGGCCCAGTCGCAGGAAAATATAGTTCAGCAGACTGGGCCTCCATTTCTAAGGCCCAGTGCTAAATCTAAATCTGGATACACCACTCACTGTTGACAAGCCCACTGTTATATCCCAGGCCAATGCCACTGTCCCGCATTCTGGCAGTGACTTGGGTCGAGGCCCAGTTGCCTCCCGCATGCCAAACAGTGTTATCCCCTCGGCCCAAAACTCAGTCAAACGACCCCTTACCCTAAGCCAACATGGTATTTTCAAACCCAACACCCAATATAACCTACACACTCAACTCTCAAAATCACCATTACCCCGTAACCATGTGACTACTCTTTATGACCCAAATTGAAAAATGGCTATGGACGATGAATTTAATGCTCTTATTAAAAAATAGGACATGGGAATTGGTACCTCTTCCACCTCATGCTAATATAATTCGGTCTATGTGGATATTTAGTCTCAAAGAAAACTCTGATGGTTCTTTTGAGCGGCATAAAGCATGTCTTGTAGGTGATGGAAAAAATGCAACGTGTTGGTGTGAATTGTGGTGAAACGTTCAGTCTGGTGGTCAAACCAGCGACTATCCGAACAGTACTTAGTTTGGCTCTCTAAAAGGGTTGGTCACTTCATCAATTGGATGTCAAAAGTGCCTTCCTCCATGGACATCTAAATGAAACGGCATACATGTACCAACCTTTGGGGTGCAGGGACTCCAAATACCCCAATCATGTGTGCCTTCTCAAAAAATCATTAAATAGACTGATGTAAGCTCCCAAGTCATGGTATAAGTGGTTAGCGGATTTTGTTTCATATATTGGTTTTTCTAACAGCCGTTCTGATCACTCTCTGTTTATTTATCGTCAGGGTAATAATATTTCTTATCTTCTCTTATATGTGGATGATATTATATTAATTACCTCATCAGATGCTCTTCAAAAGTCCATCATGTCACAGCTTGTCTCTGAATTTGCAATAAAGGACCTGGGCCCACTACACTACTTTTTGGGCATAGCAGTGATACGACATGCATGTGGTTTATTTCTCTCCCAAAAGAAGTATGCATTAGAGATTGTAGAACGAGCTGGTATGTCCTCCTGTAAAACTCAGCAACTCCGGTGGACACTAAATCCAAATTGAGTGCATCTTCTAGCAAGCCTTTTGTCGACCCGACACTCTATCGCAGCCTGGCAGGATCCCTGCAGTATCTAACCTTCACCAGACCGGATATCTCTTATGTTGTACAATAAGTGTGCCTTTTCATGCATAATTCGATAGATGATCATATGCATGCTCTAAAACGCATTGTTCGATATATACAGGGTACTCTTGAATATGGCTTGCACTTATATCCATCATCCACGTCCACATTTTTCTCCTACACAGATGCAGACTGGAGAGGTTGCACATACACTAGACGCTCCACCTCAGGTTATGGTATATTTCTTGGTGATAACTTAGTTTCTTGGTCCTCAAAAAGACAAGCCACATTATCAAGACCAGTGCCGAAGCAGAATACCGAGGTATTACCAATGTTATGTTTGAATCATGTTGGCTTCGAAATATTTTGCTTGAGCTACACTACCCGATTTCGAAAGCCACTTTGGTATATTGTGATAATATTAGTGTTATGTACCTTTTCGGCAATCCAGTCAATCATCAACGCACAAAACATAGTGAGCTGGATATCCACTTTGTCCGTGAAAAAGTGTCACGCGGTCAAGTGCGGGTACTACATGTCCCGTCGCACCATCAAATTGCCAATATCTTCACTAAAGGTTTTCCGCTGGTGTTATTTGAAGATTTTTGGGACAGCCTCAACATACGTTTGCCTCCCGCTTCGACTGCGGGGGAGTGATAGAATAATAATTATTAATGTTGTTATTAATAATGATTATTATTGTAATTAAATAGTATCTTATATATATGGTAGGAGGTAAAATATTTATTAGCATTATCTTGTCATTAGGAAGATTATCTTATCATTAGGAAGATTAGTTTTATCTTAGGGAGATAATTAGGCATAATCTTCTCCTTATCATCTACTAATTTCTAGCATGTATAGTTGTATATTAACCACATTTGTGGAAGGAGAATGATGAGGAAAATATTCTACTTACTCAAATTATTCTTACAGTATCATACCCCTATCCTAGAAAGGATAATGTAATTAGCTTGCTTCTTATAATTTGAATTATTATATTTTTTATTTTTTATTTGAATTTCTATATTTATTGAAAGAATGAATGAAGGAAAAGCGATAGATATATATTCAAAAAATCACATAGTATTTTTTTTAACATTATCAAAAAGTAAATCATTGACAGTTGTAACACCCCGTACTTTCGGGTGGTGGGTTAAGCATCTAGACGTATGCAAGTAGACCCGAGCTTTGGGGAATTTATGTCATATTCACGTATGCAAATAAAGAGCATGGTATATAAAAAGATGCGGTCCCAAACTAATTTAGAACTTACCAAGTGGCACAATAATGATCGGCTAATCGATAAATTATGGTATAGGACAATAGCGATCGGCTGACGGATAAATTATAGTAGGGGATAAGGTTAGTGGGAATAATTACGTGTAGCATAAATAAGTGAAAACAATTCCACTAAGATGCATGCAAAATTTGGAGATGACATGTGTTAGAGGGTTGTCTATGTGTCGTGAGCATAAGGACATGTTGGCAGCCACTACTTCACCCTTAAGAATCCATTTGACACAAGCAACGTTATTACATAAAGGCAGCAATCACTTTGTTCCATTTTCAACAATTAATTTGAAGGGGCTCTTCTTAACTTTGATATCAACATAATCCCACTTAAAATCCCTCGACCAAACTCCTATGTCTTTGGGGATAAATTCAAGATTTTAACTAGAATTCCAAGAACTTTAGATTGCAAGTTAAGGTTTTCTCCACTTATTGAGACTAAGTAAGGTCGGTTGATTCGTCGTACTCTTTACGAGAAATAAACAATTGAGGTATGTTAAGGAAAATCATTTCTTCTTTTGGCAGGTTCCATGTAACGAAACGTAAACCTGTAAATTATTCTACTCTTAGCAGTTAAGGATGTTCCTGTTATTGATTCCTATGTTAAAAGCATGTCTAAATATATTCCTAAATTCTTCTTGAGGTATATATGTGAAAGATGTTAATATTCCCAATATTAGCCGAAGGTACAAGCATATTATGTCATCCGATAAGTTCAGAATGTTTTATTGTCATTCATGCATTTGCATTATATTCATGTATTATCCTGGACCCACATATGTTAGATACACTACTATATGATACATATTATATATATGTAGGGAATGGGAAAATAGAATGGCGTTATATATGCAACACCACCTGCAGCTGGTACATATATCCCGAAAAGGAAGATGCCCACAGAGGTCAATACGATATGATACCCACAGAGGTCGATATGACATAATGCCCATAGAGGCTGTTATCGGAAGGAATATGGAGAGGAGCGAAAAGACACTTTAGAAAGGAACGGAGCCACTCGCCTTTACTATAAGGAAGGAGAGGAGAGGAAGACCGACCTATTATGTAAGGAAAGAAGCTCCAGGCCGGAACTTCACTCTTCTTTAAAGGCCAATATATATATTTATACCGCATTTGCATTGTGCATGACATTTAGGCATATTATGGCCCCTAGAGGCATTCACTACTGGTCGGCTCGGCTGTTACTGTCAGCTGTTTCTATTGGTTGTTGCTATCAGCTATTTCTATCGGCTATTTCTGTCTCAATATATGTTTATATCTCTATTATTATATTCTTCATGCCTGACATACTCAACACATCAGTCGTACTGACATCCCTTTTGTCGGGGGACGCTGCGTTTCATGCCCGCAGGCTCAGGTAGATAGTAGGACGGTTAGTGCTAGTAGGTTGCTGGTGCAGCTGATATTGGGGCACTCTACTTGTTTCAGAGTTGCAGTCTGATTGTGGTATGATATTTTCCATATATATATGGGTATGGTGGGCCCTTTCTCGACCTTCTGATGTTATGTACTCTTTAGAGGCTTATAGACAATTGTCTTATGTATAGTAGTCGTGTATGGCCATATCGACCTTGATGTGTGTGTCAGCAGGATATTTGGCGACAGTCCTTGTGGACATGATTGATTGTGGCTAGGTGATAACTGTATGATTAGTGGTACTCGGCAAGTAAGGTCCGAATGCCCGTCATGGCCCTCCAGTTTGGGTTGTGACAAACTTGGTAGCAGAGCAGGTCTGTCCTAGGGAGTCTGCAAGCCGTGTCTAGTAGAGTCTTGTTTATGGATGTGTTGTGTGCCACACTTATAAATAGGAGGATGTAAGGCATTTAGGTATTGTTTCCATTCTTTCATATCATAGATCGTGCAGTAGAGCTGAGTCTTAAGCATTCGAGTTTAACTCATTCCTTATACTATTTCAGTAACGACGGTTATCAAAAAGACTTCAGTTAGTTTATATTCGGCGCCAGTAAATGAGTGACTTCTACCAAATGATTGATACGCCAGAAGGGCAGTATTATGTTCAAAACTTGAGATTGTGAGGAATTGTCTCACTCATATATGGAATAGATAATGCAAGTCAAGAAAGCAAAATGCTTCTTTTGGGATTAAAAAAAAGAAAAAAAATTAAGTAAAGGAAGTACTAAGCATCGGAACGCAGAAGATTGTAAGAATTTTCTCTGTAGACCTTATCGTGTTTATAATCACAACAATGCCTTCTTCCAATAGGGCTATGATTAGTAAGGAAATTGAGGTTGGATTGAGTGTAAATGCGAGCAGTATGCTCTTTATTGGAACACATCCGTCAGAGGATATGAGTAAGTTGCTTTCCCAGGCACGACTTCATCCTAGAGCATCTGATAGAGATAGGCCCTCGAGGGGTCAGGGATCGCCGATAGTTAAAAGGGTCAAAGATGCCAATATCTCAGGGTCAAGTTGTAAAGGTCGAGTGAAACCGCCCCGACCATCTTGTAGTCAGTGTGGTCGAGTGCATGTCGGGTTATGCCACAAAGTACAGGGGGTTGGTTTAGAGTGGCAATCATGGCCACAACATTCCAAAGTGTCCTACGTTGATGCACAAAGGTAAGGATAAGATGAATATGATTTGTACAGATGCAATGCAGAAGGTTTAGTAAGTTATGAAAATCTACACATTTTACAATGACTAGTGCTGATTAGAATGAGGGAATATGTTATGTACGTGTGACCTAAATGGTAATGTCTACAATAGATCGGGAATTTTCCTGGGATATTAGTAACGATAATGGATTTCCACAATTGAATCGTGTGAAGAGTGACCATCAGTAATTTAAGAAGATCACGTAAAGTGACGTACCCAGAATAGCGAGCCGAAGTCATATATAGGGATCGAGTTATCCGCAGTAATAGAAGAGGACATAAGCCTCTCGTCATAACATAAAAGGGCGATACCGCATATTATTGAGAATTACATGTACCAATGTTAGTAAGCTAAGGTATGCTACAGGTATTGGACCGGTAAGGTCTTCGACTTCATTTTGCAACATGTTATCATTCTAAATAACCTCTAAATAACAATAGTTTGTTGGGGGAAATTGAGGGCGAGAACTATGGTACTATCAAAGAATGGTTGTAAGAAATATGAAAACAGTTAATAAGTATGAATGGAATGGTATGCTCAAGTATCAAGGCGGGAATGTTTTTTCGTTTAATGATGAGTAGAAAGAAGGATTACGACAAGAAGGATAAAGCTGAATAAGATTATAGTTATGTAGGTTTCACAAAGGCATGATTACTCCATAACAGCGTAAGGACCAACGGTAGATGAGGGACAGTAAGAACTCTTCTGCCAAATATGATGATTCTCTGATGTTCAGGAAGAGAGTATGAGAAATACTTTGAGATAAGAGATTTTCCCCAGGTCAACTTGAAATGGAAATGTAGAGGTAAGACGAATGAGCACTCGATCGATGGGAAATCTAATAATGGTAGGACAAGAAAGCTTGACAAGTCATGAGATCATGGAACACCGTGGATTGGATCTAAACATACGAAGCGTCGGTTCCACAACATATGCAGTCATTCATCACAGAAAGTATGTAAATAGAAGTAACAGTGAGTAAAGCTTAAAATTAGCGCCTAAACAAGTGGAAAAGGGGCCAATGACGCCTATGTATATAAGGTAGACATTAAGGATATATGTCAATGAGATAACGTCAGTATAATGAAGATAAAGTGACAGGCAAATACATATGTCTAGGAGCATTTCTGAACTGACCAAAGGTTCTATGAGATAGATAAAGTAATGGGTGTACAACTTAACGAGATCAAGAAAATCTTTTCCCAAAGCGCCATTGACAGAAAGTCTTAGCAATAAGGCGAGTGAAGGAATTCAAATATAAGTATAATGACCAGGTTTGGGATATAGTAGGCCAACGCCAGGTAATGTAAATTCTCCAGAATCTTCCACGTATAGATTAAGGGAATAAGTTAACAACTCATCCTTTAAGGGATAGTAAAGCCAATGATTGGAATCATGAGCAGTGTTTGAGATTATGTACGTATACCAGAGTATTTTGGAATTAAGACGAGTACGACAAGTAAGAAAATGAGTAAACAAGTGTCAAAAGAAGTAAAGAAAAGAGAGTCGTTTATAATTACAAGTAGTGAGAAAGTACAAAAAAAATGATTCATTTAAGATCATGAATAATAATTAACTGCGATGATACGCACGCTTCAGATTCAATGACATTATTCATAAAGTGTTCATGATTGAGTTACTATAAATATAAGAGTTTTCAGCACACCGGTTAGTAAACAAAGTTAAGTTGACAATAAGATCATTCACCTACAAGCGGCTTGACTAACGTGAGGACAAATGAGAGAAGTTGATCTGAGGACACATCAGTTAGCTAAGTGGGAGTGCGATTGGAGGATTCATATAGCGATAGCCCTATGACTCAGAATACAGCAGGATCATCCCTCATACTGGATGAAAAGGAATGTCATGATGAAGATCCCATTTTTAGAGAAAATTGGGAAAGATATCTAACCAAAAGAGGATCGCAACCTTCGAGCATAATGGGAGAGGGACCCCAGGTGGAAGGTCCATTTGTGTATTCCCAGTGTAGCAGAATTACGAGATAAAATTTTACCAGAAATACATTTTTCACAATATTCCGTTCACCTTGGATCTACTAAGACACATCATAATCTCAAAGGTATTTATTGTTGGAATGACATGAAAAGGATCATTGTGGAGTTCGTAGCTTAGTATCCTAATAGTCAGCAAGTAAAAATAGAGCACCAAAAGCCCAACGGCGTGACTCAGAACATTGATATTCCAATGTGGAAATGGAAAATGATTAATATGGACTTTGTTATGGATTTACCTCGCTTTTATCGTAAGTTTGATTTTGTTTGGGTGATTGTTGATAGACTGACCAAATCAGCTCAATTCCTCACGGTTAAAACTACCTACACAACTGAGGACTATGAAAAGTTATACATTAAAGAGATTTATGCCTATTTCCATTAATCTTACCAAGATACACAGTTCACGGCTAAATTTTGGAGATCATTTCAAAAAGATTTGGACACTCAAGTTAATCTTAGCACAACTTTCCACCCTCAGATAGACGGGCAAGCTGAGCGTACGGTTCAAACGCTCGAGGACATGCTACGAGCGTGCGTATTGAAATTCAAGGGAAGTTGGGATGATCATCTATCCCTTATTGAAATTGCGTACGATAACAATTATCATGCTAGCATTAAAATGGCTCCATACGAGGCTTTGTATTGACGAAAATGTAGATCTCCTATCGGATAGTTTGAAGTAGGCGAATTAGAATTATTTGGGCCTGACCTAGTCACCAAGCCATAGGGAAGATGAAGTTTGTCCAAGAACGGTTGTTAACCACTCAGAGTCGTCAGAAGTCGTATTCAAATGTGCGTCAGCGATAGTGGGACTTAGACTTCCAAGTGGATGATTGGGTCTTCTTGAAGATCTTTTCTATGAAGAGAGTAATGAGATTTGGGAAAAAGGGAAATCTCAGCCCAAGGTATATTGGGCCATATCGCATAATTTGATGAATCGGCCAAGTGGCTTACGAATTGGACTTGCCTTTAGAGTTAGAGTTGTTCATTCAGTTTTCCATATTTTTATATAAAGAGCATATATTGGAGATCCTTCCCGGGTTGTACCGATTGACGATGTGACAATTATAGAGGACTTACCCTATGCAGAGGTCCCTAGTGCTATCGTAAGATCGACAAGTCCGCAAGTTGAGGACTAAGAAAGTAGCCTCCATGAAAATTCTTTGGCAGAATAAGAATGTAGAAGAAGTGACATGGGAGGTGGAGGAGGAGATGAGGACAAATATCCATACCTATTTTAACGCCGAGAAGCATAAGGTGAGTTCTATTTTGGACTATTATAATAAAGGCTTGATGACCAGGTGAGATCGATTATAATGATGTGTGTTATATTATATGACCCATGAAGCAACGGTTGTGTTTTCTGTCTACGTGACGAGGATTAGATATGTCACCGCAATATTCGAGGATGAACGTTTCTAAGAGAGAGAGAGAATGTAACACCCCGTACTTTCGGGCGGTGGGTTAAGCATCTAGACGTATGCAAGTAGACCCGAGCTTTGGGGAATTTATGTCATATTCACGTATGCAAATAAAGTTCCTGGTATATAAAAGGATGTAGTCCCGAACTAATTTAGGACTTACCAAGTGGGACAACAATGATCGGCTAATTGATAAATTATGGTATGGGACAATAATGATCGACTGACTGATAAATTATAGTGGGGGATAAGGTTAGTGGGAATAATTACGTGTAGCATAAATAAGTGACAACAATTCCACTAAGATGCATGCAAAATTTGGAGAAGACATGTGTTTGTCGCGTCCGTTTTTAACACGCGGCTAGCGACGTGATGGGTCGATTCCCTCTGGATTTGGATAAAAATGTTGCTTTGTTGAGGAATCGCCACCTAATTATTCTAAGGTGAATTAGGGCACCTAAATGTAAACTAAATGATGCAAAATAACTTCGATTTTATGGTCTGCAAAACTAATGAGATTCTAGGTAAGGGTTCTTTATTATCCTAAAGGAGAGGGATTAGGCATCCTTTAAGATCAGCTAACTTGCGGTTATCCGATCAAACTCAGGTTAGTTATTATGCTAAGAAAAATGCATGTTAACAAGTATAAAAAGTAATGTTGCAAGTAATTAATAAAAGGATGCATTTTGTACAAATATGCATTTGTATGGCATTAATAAATACATGTAAAGTTAAAAAGTATGCATTTGTATGAAAATGGATAAAAATATATGCAAGGTGATTTTTTGGGTGAAACATATATTTGTATTGTATTATTTACAAAATATATATACAAGATGATTTAGTAAGAAGAAAAAAACAACTTATTGGTAATGCAAGGAAAGTGTTATTTGAAAGTCATTTTAAATAATGAATCGGATAAAAATAAGATTCTATTTTGTATGATTAATAGTGTGAGAAAAAATGACCAATAATTTTGAAAATTCTGAACAGTTCAAAAATAAGCTAGCGTTTTGAAAGTTTGGGAGACGAACTAAAAATAAATAAACTAACATTTTGAAAGTATGGGTGACGGGCCTAAAATAGATAAACTAGCGGTTTCCGATTTTAAAAATTAACATAGCCTAAAATAAATAAACTAGCGACGGTTTTTCAATTTTAGACTACCCTATTAATTAATTCTAAATCTACATATTCTAAACATTTCAATAATTTCACGAGTACAATAATATTACAATACAAAAATAAAACTGAATTAAAGAACATAAAACAACAATAAATCATCTCCGAGGGGTATCTTGTCTTCTTTAACTTTCATAAATATGCCTTGCAACCTGTCAAGAACAAACGGTTAGAAACAGTTGAATATAAATAACTTCGGATCCGTATCCAAAACAGTAAATGTTTTGATTACGGAAGGCTCAAACTTAAATTTTGAAAAGATCATTCCAATCACGTCGTGGTTGCGAACATATGACTCGTTGGTCTTTTTAGTTGTCTTGCCTACCGAACATGTTGGTCTTTCGGATAAAAAAAAGATTTAAGTTTCATCCTTACCCAGAAGTTTTATTTTCGTCTTTCCAAGTGTGGATGCCTAAAAAATCGACGGATATTTTTTCATTGGCCAGTGTAGTATCATGTTCAAATCAGCAAAATAATACCAAAACAGTAAAAAACTGAAACCGAGAACCATTTTCCGAAGGGACACGACCTCAAATTCAATTTCATTGGCCAAAGTAAAATATTTGTTCAAATCAGTAAAATAACAGAATAGCTGCATAACGGATGTTCAAATACCAAAATAAATCAACAGTCCGCAATTATAACGTCTGACCCGAATTCTAAAATTTTTGAACCGAAACAGGATTCGGAATATTTCTTAAAATCCGACCCGAATTCTGAACAGTGACCCGACTCGGATAGACGACGAAATAGTAAAGAAAAATTAGGTATTTCGACCCAGTTTTGAAAAAAATAGATCCGGATAGATGACCCGGATTTCGAGTCGACCCGACCCAAGAAATGCAACTCAAAGCAGTGACCCGACCCGGAATCAATTTTTTT
This sequence comes from Anisodus acutangulus, assembly GCA_029783415.1. Classification (NCBI taxonomy): domain Eukaryota; kingdom Viridiplantae; phylum Streptophyta; class Magnoliopsida; order Solanales; family Solanaceae; genus Anisodus; species Anisodus acutangulus. The sequence goes on along the minus strand of CM056498.1, from coordinate 33,900,055 downwards.
TGCAGATTTTAAGATAACCAACAACAAAAATATCAAAGCCAATTGCTGGAAAATTTTACCAGACCCGGATTCTGGCTTGACCCGACAGGAACAGTGACCCGATCGAAAAACAATGCTGAATCCGAGAAACATATTTGTTTCCTATTGCAAATTTCAGATAACCAACAACAAAATATCGAACACAAAATCTGGAAATTTACTTAAACCGGGCTGACCCGACTCGACCCGAATCGGGAGTCCCGACCTGAATCAGTTTTTTCTCAGATTTTCACATAACCAACAATCAAAATGTAAAAAACCGAATTCTGGAAAATTTTACTCAAACCAGGTTCTGATCTGAATCGGTGACCAGACCCGAAACCAAAATAGGCAGACGGCAGTGGACCACAACCATGGTAAAATAGTGGGGAAAATAACCAAAAATATAGCAAAGTCCCAAAAAGGAGCAATAATCAACTGAGAAAATAGAGGCAAACACCGGAGTATTTATTTAGTTAGAAATTATCACAAATTAGCAAAATATTAAGAACAGTCCAAAATAAGCCAGCACGTCGAAAAAATACTCGCCGGAGTATGTCAAAATGAGATTAAATCAGTCCAACAAACACACACAACAATATAACCATAAGAGAAATAGAAACGACCGTAGTGTCGCCGGAGTTCGACCTCCGGTTAGATATAGTAGCAAAAAGATAAAAGGGGATGCGGCGTCACTTCCACGGCGAAGATGCCGAAGCGACGCGGAAATTTCTTTTCGGTCAGATTTGGAAAAAGCGAAAAGTGCACAACAAAACCAAGTATCATCGTAGTTCCTACGGTGATGGGCTAGCAGTAATGGTGGTGGTGGTTCGCTCCGGTTCATCGGAGCAGTGGGGGATGAGATGACGGTGTTAGTGGTGGGGGTGTCGGCAACTGCTTGAAGGGTGTAAGGTGACCGGAATGATCAATCGGGGTAGGGGTAAGGTTCGATGGCGACGGGGTTTGGGGGTAAAATGAAAGTATGGGGGTAGGGTTTCTTTTACGGGATGGGGGCGGCGGCCAGCAAAATGTGGGGGGTAGGGGTTTTATTTATAGGTTTTTTTAGGTTAGGTTTAGGGTATTTGTTTTGAGAAGAGGGGTATTCGGTTGGGCTTGGAGTTTTGGCCGATTTGGGCCAATTCGGTTGAAAATAGGAGTTGCGGATTGGGCTTGTAATTTGTGTTTTGTGTTAAGGAGAAAATGAGTTGTGGTTAAAAAATAGAAGGGGTTTAATATTTAAAGATGTTTTGCAAAAGATTTAAATTATAAAGATAAAAAATACCGATGTGATAAAAACATTATATTTACGAAATGCTTAATGCTTAAAAAATAAAAAATGTGATGCCACTTTCCGAAAATAAAATAACATAGAATATTAGGATACAAACTATGATTATGATTTTAAAAGGCAAATTATAGTAAAAATGTGAACAATAATAATAATAATAAATAATGCTATTTAAAAATAATATATATATATATATATATATATATATATATTAAAATTGTTTTTTTGAGGTGTCAAAAATATTTAAAATTGTAAATAAATCAGAAAAGATGGGACAAAATTGGGTGTCAACAGATGCCCCTCTTTGGCCAAAAATGATGGAAGAGTTTCTGGACAAAGAAGTTGATTGAGTAGCTAATTTTATCCTGATCATCGGGACTCGAGGGAAGATTAGGGATGCATGGGAAGAAATAGAATCCCGAGAGGGAGAGAAGTTGCAAAAGATGGTGCAGATTCGAGAAATATTGCCCTAGTATCGAGTTATGATGACACTAGTTAGAGATGTGGCGAAATACTGGGGAAAGGGTGGAACGACATTCGAAGTACTTCCCAAATGTAGATGACGCCGTTGCGTCGGCGTAATGAGATGATGTCGTTGCTTATACGTTATGCAGATGGCGCCGTTGCATAAGCGTGATGAAATAACGTTGTTGCTTACACGTAATGCATATGATGTCGTTATATGGACGTGTGGCTGATGACGTTGTTATATGGACGTGTTGCTGATGACGCCGTTGTATGGATGTATTGCTGATGACATCGTTGTATAGACGTGTTGCTGATGATGTCATTGTATGGATGTGTTGCAGATGACGTCGTCGTATAAACGTATTGCGGATGACGTCGTTGTATGGACGTTATGTGTTTGTGACCCGCATGGGCTGAGATGGCATCGTTGTATATTCGCATTATGCAGATGGCGTCGTTATATAGACATAATGTAGATGATTGTAAGAGACAGATGTTATGCTGACATAATGCAAATGACGTCGTTTGGTAGGCGTCTGAATGAAATTGAAATACCCACATTAGAAGGTGGGCACCTAATTTAAATTAAAGTACCCGCATTAGGAGGTGGGTGCCTGATTGAAATTAAAATACTTACATTAGAAGGTGGGTGCCTGATTGAAATTAAAATATCCGCATTAGAAGGTGGGTGCCTGATTGAAATTAAAATACTCGTATTAGTAGGTGGGTGCCTGATTGAAAATAAAACACTCGCATTAAAATATGGGTGCCTGATTAAAATTGAAATGCCCGCATTAGAAGGTGGGTGCCTGATTGAAATTGAAATACCTGCATTAGGAGGTGGGTGCCTGATTGAAATTGAAATACCTGCATTAGGAGGTGGGTGCCTGATTGAAATTAAAATACCCGCATTAGGAGGTGGGCGCCTGATTTAAATTAAAATACTCGCATTAGGAGGTGAGTTCCTGATTGAAATTGAAATACCCGCATTAGGAGGTGGGTGCCTAATTGAAATTAAAACACCCGCATTAGAAGATGGGCGCCTGATTTACGTCGTTGTATTCATGTAATTCAAAGTGTGACCCTAAGGCAAAATGATATATCATCAGTCTAGATGAAAAGCTAATGCGTGGACATAGACGGTGTAAAAGTTGAGTAGATGAGAATGTGACCCTAGCACGAAATAACGTCTTTGTACAGACACAATGCAGTTGGGACCCTGTAGGTCAAGAGGGTGCTTTTGTACAGATGCAAAACAGGAACGTGATCCTTGTGGGATGAACTGAACTGTGATACGACAGTTTTTTGCCAAATTAACCACATATGTTGCGGCTTCCCTGCCTTTGTCAACCTGAAGACCTGAACTCAAAGAAATTTATGAGTTTAGGGAGAGGAGCGGTTGATTCGTGTTGACTTTATAGCTTTGGCTCTTGACGCTTGCAAGTTCAGACTGGTTTGGATTGAAGAATTAGTTGGCTGGCGTTTTTCCAGGTCCATTGGCATATTCTTGCAGTGAACCCTTAAAATTTGCCCCAATTTCTGGTATATATGAAGATACTGAACTTCCAACTGGACAAAATCGAGTTTGTGTGGGCAGCTTGCTTGTCCTATTAAGGTGATCATGTGGGCCTATTGTGTTGTGTGCAAGATAAGGGAAGAAAACTTCCAATGGTGTGACCGAAGCCAATATAGGCCTCCTACATATTCCGACAAGGGAAATCAGGTCATAATATAGTTCGTTGCAAGCAAAAAAAGATTGTGAAGTTTTTTAAAATGGGGCCGCCTACGTATTCTGACAAAGAAAAATCAGGTTATAACGTAGTTCATGTGGCGAAAGGGATTTGTAAGGGTTTTCTAAAAATGGGACAGAAGCCGATGTAGCCGCCTACGTATCCCGCCGAGGGAATCAGGTCATAACGTAATGCATGTGGAGAAAGGGATTTGTAAGGGTTTTCTAAAAATGGGACTGAAGCTGATGTGGCCGCCTACGTATCCCGCCGATGGAATCAGGTCATAACGTAGTTTATGTGGCGAAAGGGATTTGTAAGGGTTTTCTAAAAATGGGACCGAAGCTGATGTGGCCGCCTACGTTTCCCGCCGAGGGAATCAGGTCATAACGTAGTTCATGTTTGCTATCGGGGAATGGAAATCAAATTCTGGGTTGTTTATCCGAGACTTTGTGGGAAAAAGGAATTTGAGTTTGTAAAATGTTTTTTTGTAAAAGAGAGTGATTAGAGTTTGAAAAATGATGCAATATATTTTGCAAGGTTTTTGATTTTTTTTTCTTTTTGAAAATATGAAAAAGACATAATCACGTCTTGACTTCAGTTAGTACCAAACAATTAGTTTTGTGCTTAAGGGCTCCCGTTATTTGCTTTTTGTCTAACCGAAAGTGACTCCAGGGTAATTCTTACAGCTTCAGATGCTACCTCAAACATACCTGAGTATCGACACTTGCTTCAAGCCAAGGTTTTGACCTGTATGTATCCTCATATTTCTAATGTCCTCATTAAAAGAATGTCCCTTCCTCACATGTGTTTCAGTGTTTTGAAGTTTGGGACGTCTAGAAAAGTACACTCACACTCAGAAAGATGTTCAATGCATTTAATTATGACACCATAGGCTTGGCCGTTTTGTGAGTATCCACTAATGTGAGAACCCTCTGTATAGGATCATGTAGGGCTTGTTATGGGTTTGTAATATAGGCTTGGGGAAAGGAAAGGATATCGTTTGGGTAAGGAGTGACTAATCCTTCCTTGAGCGTTGGAATATGTCCGCGTTGTGTGTCTTGATGCCGATCTGCTTCTTTTTGCCCCTTTGTTTTGTAATGACTTCTTTTGAATCTTTCGTTTGGAGCTTTTTGACTTCTTCTTTGTGTGAAGTCGGCCTTTTGTTTTGTTTTCTTTTCCTCTTTTCGGAACATTACAACTTTAACTCAGATCTTTTTAGCAATTTGCACATATCTGATGCGCTCAAGAAGGTCGGGCCAAGAGAGGGATAGTGCGTGTATGTACTCAGAAAGGATATAGGCGTAAGATGTGGTTGTTAAAATAATAGGCTTTAGGCTCAAAGGGGAAGTGCTACAGATAATGTTATTTGGTATGCTGGAAAGGCTCAAACGGATCAAAGAAAGCCTACGATCATTTCCTATACCAAGTGTTACTCAGGATTTCGACTCAACAAACATTCGAGCAAAGTTCTAGATCACAATGCAATGCAATTGAACTTATTCTAAAACTCACCACACAATGCACATGAAACAATGAGGTTGGTTTTGTTCATATCTTGGAAGCATACAAGACAATTTTTTAAGTGTCACCACAGGTATGAATGAGAGGTACCAAAAGAATCTATAGTTTACCACGAAGTCAGTCTTCTCCACTTGTTCTTTCCTATGCATACTCCTAACTGTGTTGGTATCAACCAAGTCAATCAATGATGCTTAATTTTTTTTTATATATTTTGAATAAAGGGTACCGAACCAAAGTATGGCTGCCTACGTATCTCATCTTTGACGAGAATCAGTTGCGCGTAGTTCATTCAGATAGGTTATAAAACAAATGTATGCCTGAAAAAGAATTCATCCACGATATGATAGTAAGAGTAAAAATTGTATAAAACAGATGATTGTCCACTATGAGACGAATGCAAAGTAAAATGATTGTCCACAACAGGATGAATGCAATGAAAAAAGTGATTGTCAACAATAAGATGAATGTAATGAAAAAATGACTGTCCATGACAGGATGAATGAAAAGATGGGTAAGCCAGATATGTCCCTTTCTAAGGTGGACAAGGCGAGTACATCCATTGTTAAGGTGGATGTGGAAGTATGTCCCTTTCTAAGGTGGACAGAGAAGTGCATCCCTTTTTCAGGTGGACAGGGAAGTGCGTCCCTTTGGCAGGTTCGTTCCACTTTCGTTGGGTAGTGTTCCGCAAGGACTATATTTACATTTTTTTGCGGTGTCGAACCCGAGAAGGGTTACCTACGTATCACACCGTATGGTGAGAATCAGACACTTGTAGTTCGTGAGGATATGTTGTCAAATGTAAAGGCATTATCTAACGAAAATTAATCATATCAATTGAATTTGCAAATATCTAAAAAAACAAAAGTATAGACAAACTCAGAGTGATGTCTCGTTAAATCTGGTGTTGGCTGATTTCTTTCGGTCAAAATATCTCCCGGTCATTTTTGTGAATATCTCTAGGGATAATGTTTTATAACGATCGCCCTTGACTGTTCGCGAGGATGGTCTTCCTGCAAGAATAAGAGCACTGGGTGAAAGGAGGAAAGTCACAGAAAGAATAATAAAATGTGGGAGTGTGACAGTATAGTCAAAGACTCCCCTGATTGGTTTGTTCGGATTGGAGGTTGGATGACTTCTTTCAGTCAAAGTATCTCTCGGTCATCTTTGTAAAAAAAACTCTCCTGGAGTATCTCCAGGGATGATGTTTTATAACGACCGCCCTCTACTGTTTGCGAGGACGGTCTTCCTGCAAAAATGAAAGAAATGAGTGAAAGTAGGAAAGTCGCAAAAAATAATAAAATGTAGGAGTGTGACAGTATGGTCAAAGATTCCCCTCATTGCTTCACAAGGTCCGAATCTTGATGTTCAAGAACGATTTATCCTCGGGTGGTGACACAGTTTCTATCCCGTGGACCAAAAGATATGGCGTTGCCCGAGTAGAAGTCTTGATTGTAGTGCGATAGCCCAAAAGTGAAAAGTGCAAATGTTCATGCCCAGAGTTGCAAGCGACATGGCATGATATGTACAGAGTTGAAGCGGGTAATTATTGCATTAAATAATATGTACAGAGTGAAAAGCAGAAAAATAGCAAACAAATTGTGCGGAAATTAAATGCACGTCCTAACATGCATGGGGCTTCTCCTATGGCAGAGGTGAGCCTAAATGCCAAATATGCGAGATTATGACAGATTAATCCAAGCTGTTAAACTGCAATGCTTGTGTCAGAAATGAATACAAAATAAATGTACATTTTCCAATTTTGGCATGTCATGATTAGGCTTGGATTTGTCTATCATTATCAAGCTACACATAATATGCTGATGGGTCGTGAGACCCGTCGACAATTTGGTGGATTTCTTAATTGTAGAGTCGATGCTAAGAATCGACCCACCTAAGGTGTATGTATGCATGACTTAAGATAAAGGGTGGTATAGCTTTATCCTAAATTTTCTAAGATTTGGCTGACTAGACTCAAGGTTCCCGAGCGGACTACTCGAGTGAGAAGGTCACGCGGCCACCGGATGGTCCGGACACTTAGCGCATACGCCAACTCTCCTAAAATTTGGGTAATTTGAAAGAAAATTTTGCGGGTGCATGAAATACACCTCGCGTGTATGTGTGATAGTGTCAATTTTCTGAAGTAGAAGAAATATGAGCGAAATGCCAATTTAAGAAAAGCAGTAAAGAAAGTATAAATTAAAGCAGTTAAACATATAAAGTTTCAAAAATGAAACAATTTAAAGCAGTGAATCAAATAAAGAGCAAAATAAAGCGCAATAATAATTAATCTGGGTTTGCTATGGTTAAGAACCTGAATTTCCCCAGTGGAGTCGTCATGCTGTTGCACCCGTTTTTAACTCGCGGCTCACGACCTGATAGGTCAATTCCCTCTGGATTTGGATAAAAATGCTTGCTTTGTTGAGTCGCCACCTAATTATTCTAAGGTGAATTAGGGCACCTAAATGTTAACTAAATGATGCAAAATAACTCCGATTTTATGATCTGCGAAACTAATGAGATTATAGGTAAGGGTTCTTTACTATCCTAAAGGGAAGGGGTTAGTCTTCCTTTAAGATCCGCTAACTTGCGGTTATTCGGTCAAACTCAGGTTAATTATTATGCTAAGAAAAATGCATGTTTTTACAAGTATAAAAATAATGTTGCAAGTAGTTAATAAAATGATGCATTTTGTACAAATGTGCATTTGTATGGCATTAAAAAAATACATGTAAAGTTAAAAAAGTATGCATTTGTATGGAAATGGATAAAAATATATGCAAGGTGATTTTTTGGGTGAAACATATATTTGTATTGTATTATTTACAAAATATATATACAAGATGATTTATTAAGAAGAAAAAAATAACTTATTGGTAATGCAATGAAAGTGATATTTGAAAGTCATTTTAAATAATGAATCGGATAAAAATAAGACTCTATTTCGTATGATTAATATTGTGAGCAAAAGATGACCAATAGTTTTGAAAATTCTGAACAGTTCAAAAATAAGCTAGCATTTTGAAAGTATGGGCGACGAACTAAAAATAAATAAACTAACGTTTTGAAAGTAGGGAGACGGGCCTAAAATAGATAAACTAGCGGTTTCCGATTTTAAAAATTAACAGAGCCTAAAATAAATAAACTAGCGACGGGTTTCCAGTTTTAGACTACCCTATTAATTAATTCTAAATCTACCTATTCTAAACATTTCAATAATTTCACGAGTACAATAATATTACAATACAAAAATAAAACTGAATTAAAGAACATAAAACAATAATAAATCATCTCCGAGGGGTATCTTGTCTTCTTTAACTTTCATAAATATGCCTTGCAACCTGTCAAGAACAAACGGTTAGAAACAGTTGAATATAAATAACTTCGGATCCGTATCCAAAATAGTAAATGTTTTGATTACGGAAGGCTCAAACTTAAATTTTGAAAAGATCATTCCAATCACGTCGTGGTTGAGAACATATGACTCGTTGGTCTTTTTAGTTGCCTTGCCTACCGAACATGTTGGTCTCTCGGATAAAAAAAGATTTAAGTTTCATCCTTACCCAAAAGTTTTATTTCCGTCTTTCCAAATGTGGATGCCTAAAAAATCGACGGATATTTTTTCATCGGCCAGTGTAGTATCATGTTCAAATCAACAAAATAATACCAAAACAGAAAAAAGTTGAAACCGAGAACCATTTTCTGAAGGGACACGACCTCAAATTCAATTTCATTGGCCAAAGTAAAATATTTGTTCAAATCAGTAAAATAACAGAATAGCTGCATAACGGATGTTCAAATACCAAAATAAACCAACAGTCCACAATTATAACGTCTGACCCGAATTCTAAAATTTTTGAACCGAAACAGGATTCGGAATATTTCTTAAAATCCGACCCGAATTCTGAACAGTGACCCGACTCGGATAGACGATAAAATAGTAAAGAAAAATTAGATATTTCGACCCAGTTTTGAAAAAAATAGACCCGGATTTTGAGTCGACCCGACCCAAGAAATGCAACCCGAAGCAGTGACCCGACCCGGATTCTGGCTTGACCCGACAGGAACAGAGACCCGGTCGGAAAATAATGCTGAATCCGAGAAACACATTTGTTTCCTATTGCAAATTTCAGATAACCAACAACAAAATATCGAACACAAAATCTGGAAATTTACTAAAATCGGGTTGACCCGACCCGACCCGACCCGAATCGGAAGTCCCGACCTGAATCAGTTTTTTCTCAGATTTTCACATAACCAACAATCAAAATGTAAAAAACCGAATTCTGGAAAATTTTACTCAAACCAGGTTCTGATCTGAATTGGTGACCAGACCCGAAACCAAAATAGGCAGACGGCAGTGGACCACAACCATGGTAAAATACTGGCAAAAATAACCAAAAACATAGCAAAGTCCCAAAAAGGAGCAATAATCAACTGAGAAAATAGAGGCAAACACCGGAGTATTTATTTAGTTAGAAATTATCACAAATTAGCAAAATATTAAGAACAGTCCAAAATAAGCCAGCACGTCGAAAAAATACTCGCCGGAGTATGTCAAAATGAGATTAAATCAGTCCAACAAACACACACAACAATATAACCATAAGAGAAATGGAAACGACCGTTGTGTCGCCGGAGTTCGACCTCCGGTTAGATATAGTAGCAAAAAGATAAAAGGGGATGCGGCGTCACTTCCACGGCGAAGATGCCGAAGCGACGCGGAAATTTCTTTTCGGTCAGATTTGGAAAAAGCGAAAAGTGCACAACAAAACCAAGTATCATCGTAGTTCCTACGGTGATGGGCTAGCAGTGATGGTGGTGGTGGTTCACTCCGGTTCATCGGAGCAGTGGGGGATGAGATGACGGTGTTAGTGGTGGGGGTGTTGGCAACTGCTTGGAGGGTGTAAGGTGACCGGAATGATCTGTCGGGGTAGGGGTAAGGTTCGATCGATCCCGAAGCCTTCAAAGTATCTTTTTGATAGGTGCCTCTATTTGTATGGGGAATTCGCTGCTGATAGATCTCGCCCAGTGTCCCCCTCCTGGCGACGGGGTTAGGGGGTAAAAATGAAAGTATGGGGGTAGGGTTTCTTTTACGGGATGAGGGCGGCGACCAACAAAATGTGGGGGGTAGGGGTTTTATTTATAGGTTTTTTAGGTTAGGTTTAGGGTATTTGTTTTGAGAATAGGGGTATTCGGTTGGGCTTGGGGTTTTGGCCGATTTGGGCCAATTGGGTTGAAAATAGGAGTTGCGGATTGGGCTTGTGATTTGTGTTTTGTGTTAAGAGAAAAATGAGTTGTGGTTAAAAAATAGAAGGAGTTTAATATTTAAAGATGTTTTGCAAAAGATTTAAATTATAAAGATAAAAATATCGATGTGATAAAAATATTATATTTACGAAATGCTTAATGCTTAAAAAAATGTGATGCCACTTTGCGAAAATAAAATAACATAGAATATTAGGATAAAAACTATGATTGTGATTTTAAAAGGTAAATGATAGTAAAAAAATGTGAACAATAATAATAATAATAAATAATGATATTGAAAAATAATATATATATATATATGTGTGTGTGATAGTAAAAAAATGTGAACAACAATAATAATAATAAATAATGATATTGAAAAATAATATATATATATATATATATATATATATATATATATATATATATATATATATATATATATATATATATAATTATTTTTTGAGGTGTCAAAAATATTTAAAATTATAAATAAATAAAAAAAGATGGGACAAAATTTGGTGTCAACAGTGTTAGAGGGTTGTCTATGTGTCGTGAGCATAAAGACATGTTGGCAGCCACTACTTCACCCTTAAGAATCCATTTGACATAAGCAACATTATTAGATAAAGGCAGCAATCACTTTGTTCCATTTTCAACAATCAATTTGAAGGGGCTCTTCTTAACTTTGAGATCAACATAGTCCCACTTAAAAAGCCCTCAACCAAACTCCTATGTCTTTGTTGATAAATTCAAGATTTTAACTAGAATCCAAGAACTTTAGATTGCAAGTTAAGGTTTTCTCCACTTATTGAGATTAACGTAAGGTCGGTTGATTCGTCGTACTTTTTTCGGGAAATAAACAATTGAGGTATGTTAAGACAAATTATTTTTTCTTTTGGCATGTTTCATGTAACGAAACGTAAACGTGATGTTGTTCCATAAATTATTCTGCTCTTAGTAGTTAAGGATATTCCTGTTATTGATTTATATGTTAAAAACATGTCTAAATATGTTCCTAAATCCTTATTGAGGTATATGGGAAAGATGTTAATATTCCAATTTTAGCCGAAGGTACAAGGATATTATGTCATCCGATAAGTTCAGAATGTTTTATTGTCATTTATGCATTTGCATTATATTCATGTATTATCCTGGACCCATATGTGTTATATACACTACTATATGGTATGCATTATATATATGTATGAGTTGATAAAAATGGATCGATTATTAATCCGTTCAAATTTGAATGGGTTATAATTTTTTATGGGCTAATATTGCCACCTTTATGTTTATCCAATGTTTGTTATAAAGTTAAATTTATATAACATTGTTGTTTGTCCGATATTATTTTACTGTTATAGTAAAATATTGTTGTAGAGATAATATAATATAATATATTATGAAAGATCGATTTCATATAAAATATATTTGTTTTAATGAAATATTGTTATAGATGATGATTGTTAAGTAGAAGTTGTATTGTAATTGGGTTCAACTTTAGCACTAAACTAATTGGGGTATTGAAGTTTTGAGTTAACTTTAAAGATTTTAGTACCGTAGACATACAATTTTTAAATTTCATTTTTTATAAAATTAGTAATATTCTCCCATGTAATTATGTTTTATGTGACAAAAATTATATACTACTTCTGTCTCAATTTATGTTGTATTTTTTGCTATTCGAGACTCAAACTACATCAACTTTGATTAATATTTTAAGATATATTTTTTCATCAAATTGATATGAAAAAAATCTCAACTTATAATATTTTTCATGTAATTTTAAATGTATAAATTTTAATATTAAAATATTGAGTTTATATGATCTAATTTAATTTTAAAATTTAATTAAATTAACTCATGAAAAGTGAAAAATATCACGGGGGGAGTACAATTGAAGTCGTAGGTTATCTGCCGCGAATTTAACTAGCAAAACAAAAACTATAGTGGCGTCAAATCAATAGTAAAAGATAGCCACCATTATAGTCCAGTCCAAAGGCAATAATACATCTAGCAGAATAAATGTCACTCCCCTTGTTTCCCCTGGTTGTTTTTCTGCAATATTTCTCCTCATCCCCACCAAAAGTACCCCTTTTTTCACTGAAAAAACAACAATCTTGGTCACAAATTTCTCAAATCTTCTCACTTTCAGTCCAAATCTCACTACCTGATAAAATTTTGAAACAAAAAAACCCTTTAGAAATGGTACTCTTCTTGTTTAGCTTGGATGTGTTTGTTCTGTAACATTTTATCCATACCGCATAGTGCCTTTTTTCTTAAATCTGGCCTACTAATTCCTTAAATCTTCTCACTTTTAGTCCAAATCTTGAAATCTAGCCTGAAAATCTTGAAAAAATATCCCTTTAGAAATGGTACTCTTCTTGTTTGGCTTGGATGTGTTTGTTCAGTAACATTTTATCCATACCCCATAGTGCCTTTTTCATTAAATCTGGCCTACTAATTCCTCAAATCTTCTCACTTTTAGTCCAAATCTTGAAATCTAGCCTGAAAATCTTGAAAAAAATTCCTTTAGACATGGTCAATAGTTGTCTTGTACTACTACTCAGCTCTCTCATTTCCTTTTCAATCCTAGCTTTATCTCAACAACTTGATGGCTTCACCTACACAAGATTCAATAAACCAAACAACAACATCAACTTAAGTGGAGTTGCAAAAATAACCCAAAATGGATTTATTCAACTAACCAATGAAACAAGTAGATTAATGGGCCATGCATTTTATTCTTCACCTTTCCAATTCAAGAACTCAACTACTAGCACTGCTTTATCATTTTCAACTTGTTTTGCTCTTGCTATAGTCCCTGAATATCCAAAATTAGGTGGCCATGGACTTGCTTTCACTATTTCTCAGTCAAATGATTTCAGTACAGCTTTACCAAGTCAATATCTTGGCTTACTAAATGCAACTGATGTTGGTAACTTTTCCAACCATATATTTGCTGTTGAATTTGATACAGTACAAGATTTTGAGTTTGGAGATATTAATGATAACCATGTTGGTATTAACATCAATAGTTTAAGGTCCAACATGTCTGAAACATCAGGTTATTATAATGATGATATGGTTAAACAAGATTTGAATCTTAAATGTGGTAAGGCAATATTAGCATGGGTTGAATATGATTCTGTTAGAAAGTTAGTTAATGTAACACTTTCAACAACTTCAAGAAAACCCAAGTTGCCTGTTTTATCTTATCATATAGATCTCTCTCCATTTCTTAAAGAACATATGTATGTTGGTTTCTCTGCTTCAACTGGTTTGCTTGCAAGTTCACATTATGTGTTTGGTTGGAGTTTTAAGTTGAATGGTGAAGCTGAATTTCTTGACTTGGATTCACTTCCATCATTGCCTGGTCCAAAGAAGAAGCACACTGGCCTAATATTAGGTGTATCAATTATGGTAGTTATTTTTGTGTTGATTGTTATATTGGTTGCTATTTATTTAGTTAAAAGATTCAAGAATGCTGATGTGATTGAGCCTTGGGAACTTGAGGTTGGTCCTCATAGATATTCTTATCAAGAACTTAAGCAAGCTACTAGAGGTTTTAAGGATAGTGAGCTTCTTGGGGCTGGTGGATTTGGTAAAGTTTACAAAGGTGTTTTACAAAATCCGAATATTCAAATCGCTGTTAAGAGAATTTCGCATGAATCTAAACAGGGTTTACGCGAATTTGTGTCTGAGATTTCTAGCATTGGAAGACTTCGTCATAGGAATTTGGTTCAATTAGTAGGTTGGTGTAGACGTCGTGGTGACTTGTTGCTTGTGTATGATTTTATGCCTAATGGAAGCTTGGATAATTTCTTGTTTGAAAAACCTAGAATGGTGTTGACATGGGAGCAAAGGTTCAAAATCATTAAAGGAGTTGCTTCGGGTTTACTATACTTGCATGAAGGTTATGAACAAATTGTTGTGCATCGAGACGTTAAGGCTAGTAATGTGTTGCTAGATGGGGAGTTAAATGGAAGGCTTGGAGATTTTGGTTTAGCAAGATTATACGAGCACGGATCAAACCCAGGCACGACTAGGGTTGTTGGTACATTGGGGTACCTTGCACCGGAATTACCAAGAACAGGACGGGCTACTGAAAAATCCGATGTTTTTGCATTTGGTGCATTGTTGCTTGAAGTGGTATGTGGGCGTAGGCCGATTGAGTCAAAGGCGGGGCCCGAGGAGTTAGTTCTAGTGGACATGGTGTGGAACAAATGGAGAGAAGGGAAAATTCTTGATGTTATAGACAAGAGTTTGAAAGGTGAGTTCAATGAAAGTGAAGTTCTAATAGTGTTGAAATTGGGACTAATGTGTTCAAACAACCAAGCGTTATCGCGGCCTAGTATGAGACAAGTGATGAGTTACTTGGAAGGTGAAGCTGATATGCCTGATGCTCCAATGGCTCCTGGTGATTATAATGGAGGATTTGGATTCGACGAAAATGAGTGTTTGCATTCTTTAGCATCTTCAAGGGGACACACATGTTTGGTTAATGGAAATGTAGATGGTACATTTGTTTCTGTTTCTACTGCACCACTTTCATGTTTATTTACTGATGAACTACCTAGGTAGTGGTTGTGAAGTTGTGTGCAGAGTTTTCTTTTTGTTTTTTTCCAGGAACATTTCCTCATTAATAAACGAGTGTTTGCAGTCTTTAGCATCTTCAAGGGGACACACATGTTTGGTTAATGGAAATGTAGATGGTACATTTGTTTCTGTTTCTACTGCACCACTTTCATGTTTATTTACTGATGAACTACCTAGGTAGTGATTGTGAAGTTGTGTGCAGAGTTTTCTCTTTGTTTTTTTCCAGGAACATTTCCTCATTAATACTACTCCCTCCGTCTAGTTTTACTTATCACATATTGACTTTACATGCCTATAAAGGAGCTAAAAATAGAATGAAAAGTTTATCATATTACCCCTAATTATTTCTAATTGCCTAATGATTTGAATCAATTAAAGTTTACCAAAAAATGTGCAAGCAACTAATTAAAAAATGGATTTCAATAATTTATATATTGCTCATAAAAAGTAAAGGAATATGTTCTCTGCTTTTTCATTGAATTATTGTGTACAATATATAGTGTTATATGATTATTTACATAGCTACGAACTAGGTAACTAATCTTTCTAATTACAATCGAAATATAAATTAACCAATTATAAAAGATATACAATTATATGGGAATATTCTTGTAATATTCTATCACACCCCCCGCAGTTGAAGCGGGAGGTTCTCGTACGCTGAGACTGGCTCAGAAATCATCAAAGAGTATGCACGAAAGTCCTTTAGTAAATATGTCAGCAATATGATACCGGGAAGGAACATGAAGGACAAAAACTTGTCCACGAGCAATTTTTTCACGTACGAAGTGAATATCCATTTTAATGTGTTTAGTGCACTGATGTTGAATGAGATTGCCGGAAAGATATATCGCACTTACATTATCGCAGTAGACCAATGTAATCTTGCGGATTGGGCAGTGAAGTTCCAGCAGAAGGTTGCGTATCCAACAAAACTCAGAAACAACATTCGCTACTCCTCTATACTCAGCTTCAGCACTGGATCGAGACAAAGTAAGTTGTCTTTTAGAAGATCAAGAAAGCAAGTTATCTCCGAGGAATACACAGTAACCCGACGTGGATTGATGAGTGTCCGGACATCCACCCCAATCAGCATCAGAATAAGAGGTAAGACCAGAGAGTAAGGACTTGTACATGTGTAAGCCGAAGTGAAGAGTACCTTGGACATATCGCAAAATACGTTTGAATGCATTCATATATTCATCCGTCGGGTTGTGCATAAGTAAGCATATTTGTTGCACGACATAAAATATATAGGGTCTCGTGAAAGTGAGATACTGCAATGCTCCTGCTATACTGCGATAGTGAGTTGGGTCGGCATACAGAAAACTTGAAGAGGCACTGAATTTTGAATTAGTGTCCACTGGTGTGTGAGCCGATTTGCAAGACGTCATTCCTGCTATGTCAAGAATCTTCTTCGGCGTACTTCATTTGACAAAGAAATAAGCCACATGCATGTCTCGTAACTGTAATTCCCAAACAATAGCTTAGGGCGCCCAAATCCTTCATAGCAAACTCAGAGGCAAGGAGTGACATGATGGATCAGCGAAGTGCATCAGAAGATGTAGTTAGGATGATATCATCAACATATAACAGAATGTATGACATGTCATTACCCTTGCTATAGATGAAAAATGAGTGATTAGATTTGCTATGTGAAAAACCGATAGAGGATACAAAGTCAGCAAACCGTTGGTACCATGCACGAGGAGTCTGTTTCAGTCCATAAAGCTATTTCTTCAAAATACACACATAATCTGGATGAACTGGATTCCTTAATCTCATAGGCTGATGCATATAAATGGTTTCATGAAGGTCCTCATGCAAGAAGACATTTTTGACATCAAGCTGATGAATAGGTCATGATTTGGAAAGCAATACTGAGAACGGTTCGAATATTTGCTGGTTTCACCACTGGGCTGAAAGTTTCATCACAATCCATCATCCCCCGTTGAGACCTGCCATCACCTACAAGAAAGACCTTAAAAAGAACCATCATATTTCTTTTAATGTCTAAAAATCTACATAGAATGAATAACATTAGTATCAGGAGGACGGGGTACTAGATCCCATGTCTTATTTTCAGTAAGAACATTATATTCGTTAATCATGACAGATTTCCAATTAGGATCGGACAAGACATTTTTCGGGTTGCAAGGAAGAGGTGAAGGGGCAACCGAAGACGACAAATTAAATTGCCGTTTGGGTTTTGAAATGTCATGCATAACACGGTTTCCATCGTCTGTAAGGGTGCCGCGGGTGGGTGGACGGAATGTGGTTTGGCAGGTTATGGACAGGGATCGGGAAGGTAGGGCAGGAGCGCTGGCCGAGATAAGGCAGCGTGATCGGAAAGAGGGGGTGTTGATCGAGAGGCGATAATGGTATTGGACAATCAAGAGAGGTTGTTCCGAGGGTTTCGTGGCGGGGCTTGGTGTGCTATCCGGCTCGGGACGGCGGGAAGTGGGTCGGTAGCCGGTGACGGAAGCGACTAATTTTGCAAGTGATGAATTAGAATTGGATTGAGGCCATCATTTAAGAAGTCATAGAAATTCGGAAGTGGAGAATGCAGTTTGGCAAAGGGAATTGGGACTCATCGAATATGGCATGCCTAGAGCCGATTATTTTTTGGATGGACAAGTCGTAGAAGTTGTAACCTCGATGTGGGTAACCAAGAAAGACACATGTGGTGGACCGAGATTGCAACTTGTTGATTTGAGTGGAGGGATGGGGGGTAGCATAGACATCTGAAAGTTCGTAAGTGCTTGTAGGAAGGATCCCGAGGATAGAGAACTTGAGTGGGGAGACTTGTGTTTGAGAGACTTGTCTGGGAGAATGTTCAAGAGATAGGTTGCCATTGATAGAGAGTGATGCCAAAAATAGGAGGGATAGAAGCGTGAGCGAGGAGGGCATGAACTAAGTTGTTTATGGTTCTAATTTTCGTTCGGCTTTGTCATTTTGTGGAGAGGTGTGGGGACATAAAAAAAATGAAAAACAAGGTTGTTTTTGGGGCAGAAAAGTTTGAATTGTTTATTAACGAATTCTCTCCCATTGTCACGTTGAAAATATTTGATATTCTTTTCAAACCGTGTCTTAATTAAAGCGCGAAAGGAAGAAAAAATAGAATATACTTGAGACTTATTACCAATGGAAAAGTCCACAGGAAATTGGAATAATTATCTAAAAACAACATATAGTATCCATGTCCGGCCGTGCTTAAGATAGGAGAAGTCCATAAATCACTTTGTATGATATCAAAAGACATTAAAATACATGTGGATGAAGAATAAAATGACAACTTAACATGTTCCCCAAAAACACAAGATTCACAAATAGGAGGATAAGAGACATGTTTGCAATAAATAAATTTATTTTTGCTAAGGGAGCGTAAAACAAAGTCTCTCGGATGGCATAATCTATTATGCCATAAAAGAGATGAAATAGCTGAAAAGGTTGATAGAGAGGAAGTTGGATGGCCGACGGTGGTGGTGATAGGATAAATGTCTCCGGTGCTATCACATCTCATTATTCGCCTCTCTGTCATAAGGTCCTTCACATAGAAACTAAAAGGATCAAATTCAAGTGAAACATTATTGTCGATTGTGAAAAGGCGCACATAGATTAGATTTTGGATAAGTTTCGGGGCATGGAGGATATTTTTAAAGACAACGGGGGTGTGTGGTGGGGAGAGGGATAATTGTCCATAACCTCGAATGAGAATGCCTTGTCCACTTTCAACAATAATATTACGATTTAAATTGCTCATATTGAAATAAGACGATAGAGTACATTGAGATGTCTTCATGTGAGATGTGGCACCAGTATCCATGTATCAACTGTCATTTGAAAAGTTGAGAGATAGCGTGTTCATAGTCGCCTCAATATCCGTTGGTGTATAGGTTGAGGGAGGAGAGACCTGTACACTGTATGCCTACTGTGGATGTGCACCGAGAATGTCAGGCTGGGGATGTCGGATCAGAGGTTGGGTCAAGGATACCATAGGGTAGGGGCAAGGTGGAGCAACCCACACGTGTTAGCCCCACGCTGCCCATGGGGTACGCATCTCATGGCGGAGGTTGTTGCCACTGCTGTTGTTGCTGCGGGTGGTTGCCGACCGGCGGGGGCTGCCCTTTACCATCGTCGTTGTTGCTTCTGCCGCGGCCACCGCAGTTTCTGCCAAAATATTTACCTTTGTTGTTATTTCGGAGATTTGAACCATGTTTCAGATCATTGGTTTGCCTGTGGGATGGGCCATAAATCGAGCCCCTCGTGTCGGCAGGTAGGCCGTCGGTGGTTATGAGGGCAGTGTCGGCAGTGCTTGCGTTAGTCGCTGCCCGCTTGGTTTTTCAGGTTTCTGCAAGGATAAGTCTCGAACGAGCCTCATAGAATGGAGGTAATTGCGTGCTTTATTGGAGGATGGTAGCGACACCATCATAATTTTTATTCAAACCCGCAATGAGTTGCATTACCAATCGTTGATTTGTGATCGGTGCACCGACGTTTGAGAGTTGATTGACAATCATCTTAAGTTCTTGACAATAGGCTGACGCATTAGGAAAATCTTCCTGCTGAATGTCCTTGAATTGATTTTCCTAATACAAGGCACATTGTGTCTTGTTATCATGAAATATACTCTCCAATCGCTTCCACGTTTGTCGTACAGTGGCATCGGTTTCAATGATCGTATATAGTAGATCATTCGAGACTGTTGTAGATCTATTGTAGAACAACCGCATCTAATCGTGACCAAAGTTCATCATCAGAATCATCACGTTTCTCCAGGGGGGTCGGCAGTGGGCATTGATTTAGGAGGGATGATGTGATTGATGACTTTGTAGACACGATAATGGATCTTAAACAATTCCGCCCAAGATGAATACTGAACTTTTTCCATCTCAAGAGTTGTGAGAATGAAATTCTTGATGTTGTTAATTGCAAGAGGAAGATGAAATTTAGGTTGTTTAGCCATTGAAAATTGGGGAAGAAAAGGGGAGGAGGTTTGCCGAGAAGTAGAAAAAAAGAGGGGGAGGACGGCGGAGAGTGGGGGCGAGGGGTGCAGCCGACGGCTAGGGTAAGAAGTTTTAGGGTTTGGCTGTTGATACCATAAAAGAATATGTTTCATGTCTTTTCATTGAATTATTGTGTATAATATATAGTGTTACATGATTGTTTACATAGCTACAAACTAGGTAGCTAATCTTCCTAATTACAATCGAATATAAATTAACCTAATATTATTTACATCGCAGTACATTCTTTGTTCTTAACTTCTTTATGTCCTTTCAACTTTCAGGGTCTGTAGTCATCCAAGAAATGAAAGAAGTTTGAAAGTTAACCAATTATTTTGGTCAAGAAACGTAGAAAAATATAGGGTGGGTTTGGTGGGAAGGAAAATGTGTTCCGCAGAGTTTGATTTCTGAAAAATATTTGTATATAATATAGACAAGCACTATAAGGAATGAGGTGGGCCGTAGGGGGTGTGGGTGTAGTGGGGATGGGGTTATAGAGAGTAGGGGTGTGTTGGAAGTGCGGAGGAGTCAATTAATGTGGAATTTTACTTATAGAATTTGTTTTCAGAAAAATTATTTCTACATTTTTAAAATAACTTGTTTTCTTGAAAAAATATTTTTTTTAAATTTGAATCTACCAAACTAGAAAAAACTCCGTACCAAACACACCCATAGTGACACATGTCTAACTTGACAAAGGTTTAGTGGAGAATTGAACAAAATGAGCTTCGCCAATAAGGTTTCTGAGTCAAACATCACCAAACCTATACATATAGATAGTCTAAAAAATGAACAAAACATAATTAAAACAGTCTTGAAAAGGGAATAGAAAATCATACAAAATAGTAGAGGTGGCCAGTGGGCCGGGCTCGGGTCTGGTGGGGTCGGGGCGGGACGGGCGAAGGGGGCGGGGGTCGGGTCTGGCGGGACTTGCTCCAGTCCCGTCCCGATCCCGATCCCGTCGGAATCGGGGCGGGGCGGGGTCGGGGCGGGAGTTTTTTTTTTTAATAACATATGTATAAAAAAAAATCAATAAACAAGACAAGATAGTGTAATAAAAACATCTCAATGTTGTTTTTGTGCCTCTTATATTATTTAATAGACATGATTTTTGTTGTAATACAAATACAATTGTCTAAAATCTAAATTGCAACTTTGTGGTGTTGTCCAAAAGTTGCAAATTACATAATAAAATTGCAATAAAAAAATTATATTCTCAAAAAAACCTGTTCTAATTGCTTGATAATTTTCTGTGGTTCTTCGGTTGGAATTGGTATTTGTTGGTCAAATTGATCCACGTCGCTTCCACCACCTTCGGATAAGATGTCGTTGTAGTTTTCGTCTTCTTCTTCGTTGATCTCCGGTTGACCGCACTTTCTCCGCTCCGCTTGTATCCAATCTCTGAATAATACTGCAATTTCCAAGATGTCTCCGGCTAATGAGTGTCTGTGGTCTCCTATTTGATATCTGCCGGCAGAAAAAGCATTTTCAGACGCAGTTGATGACGCTTGAATGTTCAAAATATCTCGGGCCATCAATGAAAGTGTCGGAAAGGTCTTCTCATTCTCCCTCCAGTATTTCAGCAAGTCTTCATGTCCATCTTCATTGATAACTTCTAGATGCAGTGCAGAACCACAAAACAAAAATATCCAACTCGCTAATTTGGTTAGTAGTAGAGGTGCGGCCGCACATTCTATTTACGAGGCTTTCAATACTAGCCAGAAACAAAGATGTCTTTTGTGAGGTTGTGTTGAAGATGAAGAAGATGGTATGGAAGACTGTAAGTCACTAGCATTTTCTTGTTGATAAAACCTATATATTTTTTTGCATTGGTCTTCTACGCTAGACAACACTTCTTCTTTAGTTTGTTCAATAGGTGGTGAGTGATTTAGATTTTTGGGACTTGGAGGTGGTAGTACTTCTATACAATCGTAAATAGTTTCAATTAGTGATTTAGTACCGTCTATTTTAATAGTCGGATTTAATACAGAATCAATAATATAAATAGTGGGAATAAGAATAATTTTTTTTTTATTTTGATAAACATTTTTTTAATAGCTGCCATATAAGCTGATTTTTCCATATATTCACTAAGTAATAAAAATATTAGAGTTATATAAAACAACATAGTTGAAATAGTAGGATAATATATACCAGAAAATTCTTTTGTTGCTTGAAAAAATTTCTCTAAAAATACAATAAGTTCGGAAATTTTTACTCAATCACTATCTACAATCATATCAGCTGGATTTTGATTATAAGAGTTAAAAAATAAAGTTATAGGTTTTCTATAGTCATAAGCAACACGTAGTTGCTCGTATAAAGAATTCCACCTAGTGGATACTTCTTGTGGAATTTTTCTATAAGATAGTCCACAATCGTGACAAGTTTTTTTATATTATTTTCTTCGTTGTACTTTATTACTTTTAAAAATAAAGTTTATAGCAAATTTTATTTTATTAAGAATGTCTTCGAAAAGTGATAGACCATCATTTACAATTAAGTTATATATATGGCACGCGCATTTTATATGAAAATGATCTGGAAAAGATGGAGTTAAACTATTTTTTAAAATTGTAATTGCGTAATTGTTAGAAGAAGCGTTATCTAATGTAATAGTCATAATTTTATCAGTTTTTCCGTAATAATGGCACACTTGATAAATATTTTCTGCAATAAAAGTACCAGTGTGCCTATCATCTATATATCTATACGCTAAGATACGTTTTTGCATAGACCATTTATAATCTATCCAATGACAAGTTATCGTTAAATAATCATGGCCGTTAGTACTACGACCTATATCAGACGTGATAGATACTTTGCCATTAAAATGATATAATGAATAACGTAAATATTGTTGATATTCATGTGCGAATTTAAATACATCTCTCTTAACAGTTGATCTAGGAAAACCGTTAAAAGCAGGATTATATATATCTCTAATGTAATGAATAAAACCGGGAGATGAAGGAAATGAAAAGGGCAAACCCTCCACAGCAACTAATTTTGATATTGCTTCCCTATCTCTATGTTTATTGTATTTAGGGCCTACAATTCCCCCCGTCATAGGGTTAATTTGGCCCTGTACTTGTTCCGGGACAGTATCAGTATGTGAACCTTGTCCCGATGGAGCGGGCGTTTGCACACCCTGTTTTGAAGCCTGGTATTGGGCATACCTAGCTGGATGAGCACTTACTACGTGTCTAATTAAACCCCCCGTCCCACCGTGACCTTTTTCAGTTTTAAATTTTAAAACATTTTTACAAATTTTACATATAGCTACTTGATTCTCTACGTCCCTATCAAAAAATGTCCATGCATCTGATTCTAATGGTCGTTTTGCTGGACCTCGTCTCATACTAGGGGGAATAGGAGGTATTTCAGTTGAAGGTGCACTAGTGGGTGTGTTGTCATCAACATTAGTGGGTATATCATCTAGATCATCGTCTAAATTAAAGTCTTCTTGAGTTCCAGAAAATAGCTCCTCGTCTAAATCTAATGGTATTGTAGGAAAATGTTGAGTATCAACAAAATCATCCTATGTAGGAATAAGATGACTAGAAGAAGTACCCTTGCCCTGGTTGCCCCTACTAGAAGAAGCACCCTTACCCTTACCCTTAAACATACCTCTTAATCCTTCCATTTTAGTTATGATAATAAATAATTAAAGATATTAAAATTAAGTGCGCTAAATAAAATAAACAGACAATAATAATTTAATGAAGGAATGAATGTACCAAACGCCGACGTAACGTCGACGTGTAATCGAGAGGTTGAAAATTGAAACTTTGCTCGATGGAAGATCCTCAAGCTAGTTGCCAACTTCACTCCCAATTTCCAAATGAATAAATAAAATTGAATATTTAGTAAACAATGTAGACTTGTAGAGAGATATATTGAGAGATTAGAGAGATTGTAGGAAGATTTGTGAGAAAGATGAGGAGAAAATGAGTTATTTATAGTTGGAAAATTGGGTTAAAGTGTAAATATAATAACTTATGGGTTAAAAATAAATATTAAGGGGTAGGGGGGAGGCCAAAAATGGTTGTTGCCCAACGACCAAAATCTAAAATGGTCGTTGGTGCAACGGTTATATTTGCAAAGGGGGCTCTCGGGCGGGATCGGGGGCGGGATCGGGGGCGGGATCAGAGGCGGGATCGGGGGCGGGATCGGAGGCGGGCTCGGGACGGGGGCGGGGGCGGGCTCGTGTCTGGCGGGACGAGACATTGCCCTTCCCGAGTTCGAGTCCCGCTACCATTTTTTTTTTTACTCGGAACTGGGTCGGGTCGAGATCGGGCCGTCCCGGCCCACTGGCCAGCCGTACAAAATAGTCTTTGACAAGCATGCATGACTTCTCTTTCAGAAATAATAGTAAGCCCCACCAACAGATCAGTGGTGCACCTTGAATATTTTAAAGGAAATAATAAAATCTTACAAACATTGGGAAGTGGATATTAGTAAACTCTTTAGTGTTGCTTTCCTTTTAAGTTTATGATTATATTAGTTATACAATTTTTATTTTTCTTCCAGGTTAAAATCTATAAGAAAAATAATATATTCTCTTTGGTTCTCTATTAATATTGATATAATTGTTATAAAATGAAATTGTGTAATAAATAAAATAGTTAGAGAGAGGGAGAGCAAAGGTTTCTGAGTGTATTCTTTCATATAAGGGACATACTATTTATAAGTCTCAAAGTAACAAATGTACTTGAAGAGCTCATTGCTACATTATTAGTAGGCCATGGGCACATTTCTACATTATTAGTAGACCATGAGCACATTACTACATTATTAGTAAATCATGGGTATCCATTAAATTTATTCACAGTACTCCTCCTTGGATGTTCATGTAAAAGAAAAATTATAGTGAAAGAAATAATAAATACAGTTATTCGTAATACGCATTGTTAGTTGTCTCATTAAAAATCTTATCAAGTAAAATGCAATGGGATAAAATCTTGATTAAGGAAAAAAGAGTGCAGCGTATATTACTCCCCTTGATAAAAACTTCACTTATGTTTCGGGACGATGCATCCCAATCTAGTATATCATCTTCTCAAATGTTGAGGTTGGTAATGCATTAGTGAACAAGCCTACAAAATTGTCACTTGAACAAACTTGTTGAACATCTATTTGCCTTTCTTTTGAAGATCATGAGTGAAAAAGAATTTTTTGCGAAATGTGGTTTGTCCTATCTCCTTTAAAGTATCCTCCTCTTAATTGATCTATGCATGAAGCATTGTCTTCGTACAACGTTGTTGGAATATTCTTTTCCAAAGAAAGACCACATATTTTCTGGATGTGTTGAGTTATTGATCTCAACCAAACACATTCACGACTTGCTTCATGAATGACTATTATCTCTGCATGATTTAAAGAAGTAGCAACCATAGTTTGTTTGGTTGAACGCCATGATATAGATGTACCTCCACACATAAATAAACAACTTGTTTGAGATAACCTTTATGTGGATCGGACAAATATCTTGCATCTGCATAATCATTTAGTTGTGAGTCTGACTCATTTAAATTTAATAATCACATATCAAGGGTTCCTCAGAGGTATCTTAATATGTTTAATATCATTTCAGTGTCTTTTTGTTGGGGAAGAACTAAATCTTTCTAATAAACTTACAGAGAAAGCTATATCTGGTCGAGAATTACTGGCAAGATACATTAATGCCCCAATAGCACTAAGATATGGTATTTTAGCATCAACAAGCTCTTCATCATTTTCAGAACGTCAAAATGGATCTTTATTAACATCAAGTGATCTCACAACCATTGGGATACACAATGGATGTGCTTTATTCGTGTAAAATCTCTGTAAGATATTTTTAGTATATGTTGATTGACTGATAAGTATTTCATTTGTAAAATGCTCAATTTGTAGACCAAGACAGAATTTTTTCTTTCCAAGATCTTTCATTTCAAATTCCTTTTTCAAACATTCTACTGCCTTTGAAAGCTCTTTAGGAGTTTCAATTATATTCAAATCAGCAATATATACAACTATTATGACAAATTTAGATCTAGACCTTTTCATAAAGACACAAGGATAAATTGAGTAATTTTTGTACCCTTCTTTCAGTAGGTATTCGCTTAGGCGATTATACCACATGCGTCCTGATTGTTTTAATCCATATAAAGATTTTTGAAGCTTTATTGAACAAGTTTTTCGGAAAATCTTTATATGCTTCCGAAATTTTGAATCGTTCAGGGATTTTCATGAAACATCGTTATCCAGTGAGCCATATAAATAGGTTGTTTAAACAACATCCATCAGATGCATATTAAGTTTTTCATGGACTGCCAGATTTATAAGATATCTGAAGGTGATTGCATCCACCACAGGAGAATATGTCTCCATATAATCAATGTCAAGTCTTTCCGAAAATCCTTGTGCCACAAGTCGTGCTTTATATCTTACGACTTCATTTTTCTCATTTCGTTTTCGCACAAAAAATTGTTTGTACCCCACTGGCTTTATACCTTCAGGTGTTCGGACTATAGGTGCGAAATTTCAAGCAAAGTTAATTCAATTTGAATTTCATCTTTTCATTTTGGCCAATCATTTCTCTTTCTACATTCCTCGACAGAATTTGGTTCAAGATCTTCTTGAGCAACCACCTTCATATTATGGTCATTTTGATTATTTGCTCCTTTTCTTTTTCGATGATTTTTATCTTTGGAACCAATAGGCCTCCCACGTTTCAAGCATGATTTAGACTCATTTGCATTAGTTGATTGCCTTATTGGGACATGAACTCGAATTGGAACATTAGCAGCTGGAATATGAGATTTAGTAATCCTTTATAGGTCAGTGAATGCATCTGGCAGTTGATTTACAATATTACAAATAAATAAACTTTTGAACCTCTTGTTCACATTGATTTGTTCGAGGATCTAAATGAGATAGTGATAATGCATTTCAATCTATCTCTTTTTATAGTTATTTACTTTCTCCCTCTAATGTTGGGTCTATTAATTCATAAAAATGACAACCAACAAATCTTACCGTAAATAAATCTCCAATCATATGTTCCAAATATTTTATAATAGAAGGAAATTCATACCGAACATTTGTTCCCAACCTTCTTTGGGGACCCATCTTCGTGCGTTGTAGTGGAGTAATTGAAATATATACCGCAGATCCAAATATTTTAAGATGAAAAATATTCGGCTCATGGCCAAAAGCCAATTGTAATAGGGAGACATTATGATAACTTGTGAGCCTGATCCGCACAAGAGTTTCTGCATGTAAAATAGCATGACCCCATACCGAAATGAAAAGTTTTATTCTCATAAGCATTGATCTAGCAATTAATTGGAGGTGTTTGATAAATGATTCTGATAGACCATTTTGAGTATGAACAAGAGCAACCGAATGCTCAATGTTATCCTAATTGATATGCAATAATCATTAAAAGCCTGGGATGTGAACTCACCAGCATTATCAAGACGTATTGTCTTAATTGCATAATATGGAAATTGTGCTCTTAATCTTATTATTTGAGCAAGCAATCTCGCGAATACCATGTTGCGAGTTGATAATAAGCACACATGTGATCATATATCTATTAAAACTATATAATATCTAAATGATCCACATGATGAGCGAATGGGCCCCCATATATCACCTTGTATACGTTCAAAAAATGCAGGGGATTCAATCTCGTCGTTAATTGCTGATGGTATAGTAATCAATTTTCCTTGAGAACATGCAACACAAGAGAATTCCTTAAATTGAAGAATCTTATGGTTCTTCAAAGAGTGTCCATATGAATTCTCAATTATTTTGCGCATCATATTAGAACCGGGATGACCCAACTGGTCATATCCAATATTAAAATCATTTGAATTAGTAAACTTCTGATTTACTATGGCATTTGTTTCAACTGTGCTAATACTTGTGTATTATAAGCCGGAAGAAAGAGCGGGTAGCTTTTCACGCATATATTTTTTACCCGATATCATTGAAGTACTATAAAAATATTCAATCTTTTCATTTTTTGTACTCTCAATATGATAGTCATTTTGGCGAATGTCTTTGAAATTATGTAAGTTTCTCTGAGACTAACTACAATATAATGCTTTATTAATTGCCAAATTTGTTCCTCCGGGTAGTAATAAATTAGCTTTTTCGTAGCCTTAAATTAATCTTGTACGTTCAAATATTGTATTACACTGGCTTTTTCATCACCAAATAAGAGAAATATTTCTTATCTCTTAAAATAGTGTGCATTGTAGCACTATCTATAAAACATATATCATCGTAATTGATCTTGAGTCTATTGATGTTTGAGGAATTTCTATTTTCTTAATAAGACTTAACTTTGATGGAGAGAAAATATTTTATCATAGTCTCGTGCTGATAATGTGTTATAAAATAAAATTATGTAATAAATAAAATAGCTAGAGAGAGAGGGAGAGCAAAGGTTGTGAGTGTATTCTTTCATATAAGGGATAGACTATTTATAAGTCTCAAAGTAACAAAGGTACTTGAAGAGCTCGCATTGCTACATTATTAGTAGGCCATGGCACATTGCTACATTATTAGTAGACCATGGACATTCATTAAATTTATTCACAACAATGATTTTTTATTTTGAGCCAATGTAAGAAATAATGCAATGAATAATACATTAAGTTTATCATCCTTCTCTTTCTGGTTTCCTTCTTAGTTTCTTTGGTTTTTTAGTAAATGGTATCAGTGCTATTGATCTTAATGGATCTATGAATTTACTAAAAAGAACCTTTTTTATTTCATTTTTATCACATATTTATTTTAACGCATGACCCCAATATCAATTTTCAATTCATATTTAACGCATGCTTATTTTTAGCACATGAGCTCCAATATCAAAAGTCACATAAATATAGCTTTTTAAAATAGTAATTAAAAAAATTACAACTACTTTCTAAAAATTACATAAATACAACTTATTGAAAATTTCAACTTTTTAATTACAAAAATTCAATTTATACATTCCTAAAATATCTGTAATACTTAATTTTTGGAGTTACTACCGTTAATGGATATCCACTTTTTACTTTCTTTTTCTTTCAAAATCACCGCCTCCCTCCAAACAAAAAATATCTATGAAAAGGGCGTGCGAGAATGTAAATTTTTAAATAAATAAAATAAAAATCAACTTCACATCCCATATTTCATCTATCATTTTAAAAATATTTTTTTCTTTCGTTTCTTCCTCTTTATTTTTTTTTTATATTTTCACTTGATGACTGATGCAATTTTTTTTGTGACTAAAAGAAATTATTAAATTTATTAATATTAAGAAAAGTACATGAAAATATACCTAAAAAGTATAAGGTAAATAAAAAATTGTATATATATATATATATATATATATATGGTATATAATAGTGCGATATACATAATATATAAGTACAATAATATATATACTTGTTCAAAGAATTATAGTATAATATATATCATATAAATAATAATACACTTGTTTATTGATTAGAATGCTAGTTGAATATGTCGATATTTTTTAGAAAAGTATTTAATGTGTTTTGATATATATTAAATTTCGTTATCATTAATTCTTGAAACTTCTTAATTTTAGCCGTTTATTAATAGAAACATTTTTGATTTATGGTATAATATCATACGATTTGAGATAATGTTTCCTTAATGATAGATAGGAAAGGAGAACTTATAGGGACGAATTAAGAAAAAAATATAACTTGTATAAATTTATTATCATATTTATACGAAATTGATCATATCTAAAGATTTTTCCTTTTATCATTTATAGGGTATATTTTATAGATTCTGTAAATTAAAAAATAGTTGTAGGTTCTGTAAATAGTTTTAAATTTACTAGTATTTGTGTAAGTTCCCTCAACTTTTAACTCATGCTTATTTTTAATGTATGAGTTCCAACATTAATTTTTAACAAGTAATACTTATTTTTAACACATGAATATTTTCAATAAATATCAATTTTGAACTTAAAGCTATTTTAATCCATACGAATTTTATTCATACTTATTTTTAATCAGGGCAAGCATCAATACATCTTTGAATGTCGATACACTCTCATTGATGAAAATCATAAGATTTGGTCAGTGAAGATGAAGTTAGAAAATAATTTTACAAGACATTCAAGAACAAGAAGAAAAATTAAAGTTCAAACTCAAATTGAGAGCGTTAAAATTCATTTAATTGTTTATGATAATTACTTTTCTTGTAATTTAGAATTTACATTAATAGTAGAATGATCATTTTATTTTTGGATTAAAACATCTATAGAATATTTACTTCCTTCTAAGTACATAGAAAATATTTTGATTGGAAAATTATCCATTTTCTCTTAGACAAAAAGGAGATATTGATTGTAGAATATTTATTTCCTTTTAGGTTAGATCAAATCTATAAGGAAATAGCACTATTCCCTTTATTTCTTTATAAATATTGACATAGTTTTTTTTTTGTATTTCGGTTCAATGCAAGAAACATGCGATGAATAATACTATGAATTTATCATCATTCTCTCTATGATTTCCACCCTAGTTTCTCTGGGTTTTTTCATAATAGTTAATATTTGATAGTATATGTATGTGGATTTTTTAAAAGGGTTAAAGGGTTTGGGATTTGAAGTTAGACTTGATAGTTGGAAACTTCATATATACGTGTCTAAAGTTTGGCTACCAGTATGGTCAGATGTTTTAAACTTCAATCTCATATATCTAAAATTTATTTTGAAGTGATTAAACTTCAAAAAAAAAACTTAAAATCATGGCTTAAACAGGGTCCAAAAATCAACTATTTGTGCACTAACCCCAAAAAATGGTCCAATTTAAAATCGACAGAGCGGAACGACCAGAAAAGAAGTTAAGTTAGAAAGTCGTATGATAGATGGTAATGGTTCAGCCCAATTTGACATTTTAAGTTACAAGACTAGCCCATCTTCTATTTTAATCTTACACGATTCAGTCTTTCCTTTTAGTTTTATGATTTGGGTTTGTTGATTTTATGTTTATTTTGTTTCGTCCTTCTATGGTGAAGATAAGAAGATGAAGAAAAAAAAAGAAAAGAATTTGGAAAAATAAAAGTGTGATGAATAAGTGAAATGTTTCTCTCAACATCTGAAGAAAGGAAGACTCGAAGAAAAGTGAAAAAACTTGGTTGAAAGTCTTAAGATATCTTCTTCTTCTTTTTCTTTTTTTTTTTAATTGAAATGGTATTTGTATTGTTACGGTGGAATGATTGGTGGTCGCAGAATGAGGGCAAACGGGGGAAATATGTTTCTATGCGGGGTATATCTGTGTATATCTCTAGTATATTTGTTTATATGTATCTCCTGTATATCATGTATATTTGTATATATCAATGAAAATCTATGTGATAGAGATTGTCGAAAAGACATTTACTAAGTTGATTTCAGCTTTGAATTTTGACTCCAAATCACCTCCAATCTTCTCTAAATTTTGTATATACAATCGTCTAAGTGTTTTTAATGAATTCCAACCACGTTTTATGTGGCATAGTTCGAATTTCGAGAGTCATATTTCTTAATTTTGACCATGAATTCGAACATAAAATCTTTAAGTATTTGAAAATAAAATTTATATATTTAGAAATTACATAAGAAGTACTGAAATTCACAATAATTGTCAATTCAAAATATTTACAAGACAAAAAATTATGATCAAAGAAAAATTTACTATTTACTTTGACTTTCGAAATACAAGACGTGCGGCCTAAACTGGGACAAACGGAGTACTTTACTTTGAATAAAAACTAGATTCGAATTCACCCTCTTCTCAAGGAGAAACCTCAAAATATTTAGCAAATTAATTAGTCTAGAAAAATCCAGGTACTAGTCATAGGAAATGAAATTTCTTAGTTCATAAATTAGAAAATTATGTTAAGATACATGTATATATTATCTTATTCATGTACTAGGGATGAAGGCAAAAATAGGTTAAACTAAAATACATGCACTTGATGGATGA
Organism: Anisodus acutangulus; assembly: GCA_029783415.1. Classification (NCBI taxonomy): domain Eukaryota; kingdom Viridiplantae; phylum Streptophyta; class Magnoliopsida; order Solanales; family Solanaceae; genus Anisodus; species Anisodus acutangulus. Next base: position 33,868,182 of record CM056498.1, on the reverse strand, counting down.
CTTTTAGATTCAAAAGTCAACATTATATGACCAAAACGAGCCAACAAGCTCGAGCTTTGACCAATCTTTAACCGAGTCAGAGCTTACCCGGACTTCTTCTTCCTTCTTACATAAACTACCACTGAGGATTGCTAGGAAAAGTAAAACCAAAGAGATTTGAAAAAAATAATTCATTGATTATTTTTATTAATGAAAGAGTATATATATACAATTTACAATTTTCATAATAGGAAAATCCTATTCCTAATCTACTTCCAAAACCTTATTCTACTTGTACAATAATTATACAATTATGGTAAGTGTAGAATTCTAATTATATATAAAATTGTCCTAAAATCAATGCACCAAACCGTGATATACTTAAGTATACTATTTATCACACCCCCGCAGCCATAGCGGGCGGTCTTCATACGCTGAGACTGTCCCTAAAATCTTCTAAAAGGACCGAGGGAAGATCCTTTGTAAAGATGTCTGCAATTTGATACGTATAAGGGACATGACAGTCGCGTACTTGTCCACGAGCTACCTTTTCGCAAACAAAGTGAATGTCTATTTCGATATGTTTAGTGCGCTGGTGCTGAACCGGATTACCAGAAAGGTAGATGACACTAACATTAGCACAATAAATCATGATAGTTTTTTGAATAGGACAATGAAGCTCTAAAAGCAGATTACGTAACCAACATGATTCAGAGACCACATTGGCAACCCCTCGATACTCGACCTATGCACTGGAGCGCGACAAAGTAGACTGACGTTTTGCAGACCAGGAGACCAAGTTGTTACCAAGAAACATACAATAGCCAGACGTAGACCGTTTGGTATCTGGACAGCCACCCCAATCAGCATCTGTATACGAGAGAAGTGTAGACGTCGACAAAGGATATAAATGTAAGCCATAGTCAAGTGTCCCCTGGATGTATCGAATAATGCGTTTGAGCGCATTCATATGTTCAACCCTGGGATCATGCATAAACAAGCACACCTGTTGTACGACATACGCAATATCTGGTCTCATGAAAGTAAGTTACTGAAGGGCCCCTGTAAGACTGCGATATCGGGTCGGATCCTCATACGGGGAGCCAGCCGCAGCCCCTAGCTTGAGTTTGGTATCAACTGGAGTGGAAATGGACTTACATGATGACATACCAGCTCGCTCAATGATCTCAGCTGCATACTTCTGTTGGAACAAGAACAACCCACCTGCATGACGTGTGACATCAATCCCCAAAAAGTAACTCAAAGGCCCCAAGTCTTTCATAGCAAACTCAGAACCATTGTCATGATAGACATGCGTAATGCATCAGAAGAGGCAGTCACGATAATATCATCCACATATAACAGTATATAAGCCAAGGAAGAACCACGATAATATATGAACAATTAATTACCAGACCTATTGTGAGTGAACACAATAGTCGAAACATAGTCTGCAAACCTCTTATACCAAGCTCGTGGGGACTGCTTAAGCCCATACAAGAATTTCTTCAACAAACAGATATGATGAGGATATTTGGGATCCCTAAACCCCAAGGGCTGATGCATATAGACTGTCTCCTCGAGATCACCATGTAAGAAAGCATTCTTCACATCTAACTGATGAATGGGCCATGCTTTCGAAAGAGCCAAGTTGAGCACAGTGCGAATGGTAGCATGCTTGACCACCGGACTAAATATCTCACCACAATCGAGATCTATCTGTTGAGTCTTACCATCACCTACAAGACGAGCCTTATGCCTCACAAAAAAAATCGTCAACATTGTCCTTATGAGCAAAAATCCACATAGACCGAATAATATTAACACCAGATGGACGGGAAACCAAATCCCACGTCTTATTATCAATAAGAGCATTATATTCGTCGGTCATAACAAATTTTCAATTCGGGTCATTTAAAGCAGACACTGGGTTACGGGGTAGAGGGGATTTAAGAACATTAGAATTTAAATTAAAATGTCTTTTTGGTTTAAAAATACCCCGTTGACTACGAGTGATCGGTCTATGACTTGGGGGGAGAACTGGGCGGATTTTAGAAAGCATTGGGACACGTGACGGACTGACCATCGGGCAGTGGGCATGCTGGCCCAACATGGTAAGTAACACTGGATGTAGAAATCGAGACTGGACCAGTTTCAGAATTGGGCTGGGTCACTGACCCAATTATCGAGACTGGCCCAATCACGGGGCTGGTAACTGGGTTGTGCAAAGTCGCTGGACCTGAAACTGGAACAATAGATAGTGACAGTACGGCATGTCCAGCGAGCCCGCTGGTGGATTCGGGGTGCGGGACATGTCCGATAAATGGTGAATAATATAAGGGGAGATACCGTCATCTAAAAAATTATACGAACTAGGCACATGACTACTCACTTTAGCAAACAAAAATTGGGATTCATAAAAAATAACATGGCGATTAACTATGATTTTATTAGATGATAAATCAAAGCATTTGTAACCACGATGATTAGACGGATAACCCAAAAACACACAAGGGGTAGAACGAGGCTGAAGTTTGTTAATTGTGGTGGACGAAAACAACGGATAACATAAGCACCCAAAGACCCTAAGATGAGAATACGAATGAGTCTTATTATATAAAATTTGAAAGGGGGACGAATATGCCAAACCTTTGGTAGGAAGAATGTTAAGAATATATGTAGCCATTTGTAGAGCATGATGCCAAAAAGAGGGGGGTACGGAAGCATGAATCAATAAAGTGCGGACAATGTTATTAATAATACGAATTTTGCGTTCGACTTTCCCATTTTGTGAAGACGTATGAGGACAAGAAAAATGAAAATTGATCCATTATTAACACAAAACTCCCGAAATACCCCATTATCATATTCTTTTCCATTATCACATTGATTATTTTTAATCTCCCGTTCGAATTGAGTTCTAATGAATGCTCTAAATTTTAAAAAAAAATGGAAAAAACTTGAGATTTTTTCACTATCGGAAAAGTCCATAAAAAACTAGAATAATCATCCAGAAATAGAACGTAATAACGATGACCCAAAGAACTGAGAACAAGAGATGTCCATAAATTGCTATGAATAATATCAAATGACATTAAAGTATGAGAATTGGAGTCTACAAACGGCAATCTAATAATTTTTTGTAAAGAACAAGATTGATAATTCGGAGTACTATGCGTACCCTTACACGAAATAAACTTGTTTTTATCTAAGGAAGACAAAATAGACGCCCCCAGATGACCTAGACGAGCATGCCACAAGGAAGGAGCAAGGGCTGCAAAAGTTGATGGCAAGTCTTGACTTGAGAAACCATAACTTGGCATGATAGGATAAAGATCTCCCCTACTATCACACCTCATGAGAGGACTCCCCGTCTTGAAATCCTTCACAGAAAACCCAAACGGATTAAATTCAACAGAAACAGAATTATCAGTGGTGAATTTACGGATAGACATAATTTTTTAAATCAATTTAGGGGCATGAAGGGTATTTTTCAAGATAAGAGGTGGATGGGGGGGGGGGGGGTGAGGGGAGATAAAGTTTTATGACCATAATCACGAATTAGAATTGAATGACCATTACCAACTATTATGCCACGAGGGTTGCTCAAATTAGAATATGACGTGAGAGTACCTTAATCGGATGTCATGTGGGTAGTGGCTCCAGTGTCCATGTACCAATTCGGGTTTGGTGGAGTTAAACCAAGTGTGTGCATAGCGTCTTCAATATCGGTCGGGGTGGGGCCCACTACGTGATGGGCTTGCGGAGGCTAGGGCCCAAGAATACCTGCATCTTTGCCCTGGTCCGAAGACCGCCGGGAGCGGCTGGTGATTGGTATTAGGCCGATAGAAATTTGTTGTAAACCCATCGGCGATCATTTGGAACACTGGAGGAATGTGGGTCGTTGGGCCACTGCCTACTAGCCCAAGCCCACGACCAAGGAGCCCAAGGCTGGGACCAGTGGGTCGGTGGTCCATTGTAGATGGGATGGGGCCGACCGCCACTATTTCGGCCACCGTTACCACTGTCGGAACCACATCATTTTCTCCCGCGATTTTTGCCATTATTTTTCGACTATTTTTGCCGCCCCCTTGAGACCGATTTGGGGAAGAATTGTTACCAAAATTCTGAGAAGGAGATGAGGAAATCATCATGACCATGGGACTCGCACTAGTAGCCGCCTTTTTAGCCAAGCCGACTTCTTTCAAAGTAAGCATGAAACGGGCTTGATAGAACTTTGGGAGAGGATTACTTTGACGAATGAGAGTGCCAACTCTACTATAGGCCTCGGAGAGGCTATCAACCATCTACAGAACAAGACGATCGTCGCTAACAGGCGCACCAACGTTGCGGAGTTGGTCTGCCAATTCTTTCAACCTTTTGCAATACGCTGAAACGTTTGGAAAATTTTTCATATGAACGTGGAAAAATTCTTGCTCAAGTGTAACAGCTCTGGAATTGCGATTATCTTGGAATATGTCACACATCCTATCCCAAATAGCCATTGTCGTAGCGTCCGACTCAATAATCGTCTGCAACAGGTCGGTAAAGATAGTGGAGTAAATCCACTGAAGGACAGTGGCATCAAGAGTCGTCCACAACTTAGTATCATCCTCGCGTTTAGGCACCTCCGTGTCCTCAGGAGCCGCGGGGATTATGTGATGGATGACTTGATGCGACCGTGCGTGAATTTTAAACAGTTCGGCCCACGTTGCATATTGGACATTTTTTATTTCAAGAATAAGAGGGATATGATTCTTGATATTAGAAACAACAAGGGCAGGGTGAAACGTGCTCTTGGAGGTAGACATAGCGAAAGAATAATAGGCGATTGAGGAATTGGGAAGAAAGAATTTTGGGGATCGAAAATTTTGCACAAAAATCGAGAAAGAAAGCTCGGAACCGATGACAATTTTGGGGAGAAAAATTCTCAACCTAGACTTCTGATATCATGAAAGAAATAGTCCCTTAATTATTTTCATTAATGAAAGAGTATATATACAATTTGCAATTTCCATAATAGGAAAATTCTATTCCTAGTCTACTTTCAAAAGCTTATTCTACTTGTACAATAATTATACAATTATGGTAAGTGTACAATTCTAATTATATACAAAATTGTCCTAAAATCAATGCAGCAAACCGTGATATACTTATGGTAAGTATATCACGAGTATACTATTTATCAAGATTAACGGCAAACCAATCGTTAAAAATCTTGATTCCTCTTTGCGCCCAGGATGAGGAAGATTAGGAAGTTGAGTAAGTTCTTGAGCTTTCCCATTTGTCTTGAAGCTCCATCCCAATATATAATGATGTGTTGGGACTGAACTAGTTGATGATGAAAAATCAACATACATAGTCTCATCAAGAATTGGTGAAAGATCATATTTCAAAGATAAAAGTGGTCTAACTGGTTTCCCCACATGTAATGGAGCTATTGTTACATTAATTTGCTTAATGCTCCCATCATAATCCACCCAAACTTGCATTGGCTGGCCACTAATTAGAGTCAAGTTATGAAATAAGAAAAAAAGGCAGCCCGGTACGCTAAGCTCCCGTTATGCGCGGGGAAGGGCCAGACCATAAGCGTCTATTGCAGTCTTACCTCATATTACTGCAAAAGACTATTTCCACGGCTTGAACCCATGACCTCCTGATCACATGGCAGCAACTTACCAGTTACTCCAAGGCTCACCTTCTTATGAAATAAGACGGTACCATCAAAATAACCTGCTGTATGAACTGTTACAGACTTCAATCCATTTATATAAATTCCGACATGATTGTTATCGCTATCATCAAAGTCCTCGCTATAGATTGTATCGAACTGAACTCCAACAACATGGTTAGAACTTTTCCCGTTATTGGTTGAGTTAAAACGGCCAAGATAGTGGTTTGACAAAGCCCCCCGGATTCCTCTCTGTGGCGCGATAACAAAAACCAGGCCGTGACCATCCAAAGGTCGATAATCGGACCTTATGGCAAATACAAAGGTTGTGGAGAAAGAAAATGCAGTACCATTAGGTGAATTCTTGAAATAAATTGGATTTGGATAGAAAGCATGGCTCTGATCTTGTGTTTCGGAATCTGTTAACAGCAAGAGGTTATTGGATGTGAGCTTAGCTATAAACTGAAATTCCCTGACTGGAATCCGTTTTAAGTGAATGCATCAACTTCACAAGAAGCTGGTGAGAAATGAACTAAGAAGGGAGCCACTAGTATGACAAGATTGAAGAACATTGGCAATTTTCTTGATCGGGAAAATGAAGATTTGTTCTACTATTCAGAGCCACAAAATGAGAAAATTGATGAATGCATAAAATGTAGGAGGGTATGCTCCATACTTCTATAGTAATCCAAAAATGTTACAATATGCCAAGTCGTCTCAAGTAATCCAAAAAAAAGTCATCTACCAAATTGGTTGTACTAAAATTTGGACTACATGAGAGGAAAGGTCTATATTTTCAACTGCAGAACCTTTCTTCAAATGTTGTTAGTTTCAATTGCTTAAGCAAATGTTACAGCAGGAAGACATATGGAAACAAAGTTGATTGAGATTGGAAAAGAACTCAAATGTAAATCGCGTGAACTTGGACTAAATGCCTGTATCACTAATTCTGATTTCGCTTCCTTGAAATTTCGCTCAATGAAAGAATTTCTCGAGAAAATTTCTTTCCATGCTTTGCAGACAGATATTGGTGGATTCTTCACTAGGATGTTAAATATGATCCTTTCTTGAAAATTATAAAGAGTAATCTTCTGACTCTTCTCTACTTGTTTCATTCCTCTGCTTTTATTTTTGCCGTACTTGTTTTCTTGTAAGCTCAACATCTGTTGTGCGAATTGGATGTCATCAATTTCGTCCCCCATTCTTGTACTGTGTACACCAATGCTGTGCTTTATTATTAATAAGATCTACTGTGGTAAGCTATCTGCTTTTATAGCTTCAATTACAACCAAGAGCTACAATGATTTGCATACAATTTTACAAATCAAACCAGTCAATTAATAAGAGCTAGGTAGAAGATTATTAGAAATTGATTAGGAAGATTAGACATGATTGACTCTTCCTAATTGATGTATATTGTGTATATATTGAACCCTTGAAGGATGAATATAGTGAGGAAAATATTCTACTTACCCTAGAATTCTTACATGGTATCAAGAGCTTAAGGAAAGATCCAAAATCAGTTTAATTTCTTCCAAATTTTTGGTCATCTTCCTCCCTAGAAACCCTAGTGGCCGAAAATTTCACTTTTTTTTCACTCCATTATTGATTATCCTTCATCACAACTAGTTATGTCTGAATCCAAATCATCTTTTCACTCTGCCTTTGCTGTCTCAAACATCAAAACACATGTTTCCATCAAACTAAAAATGGAAACCGTTCATTATGCGACTTGGGTGGAATTATTCAAAATATGTTGTCGTGCTCACAAAGTTCTTCATCATATAATTCCTCCAAAAGATGGTAAAGGGAAAGACATAACAAATGATGTAGACAAGGAATTGTGGGATACACTTGATGCCACAGTCCTTGGTTGGATTTATGCAACAATCTCCATAGACTTGTTGCATACGATAATGGAACCGGATTCTACAGCCATGGCGGCGTGGGAACGTCTGCGAGATATTTTTCAAGATAACCAAAACTCTTGCGCTGTTTCATTGGAACAAGAGTTCTCAACCATTGACACGGTGGATTTCCCTAATGTTTCTACATATTGTCAACGCCTCAAAGTGTTGGCCGATCAATTACGAAACGTTGGTTCACCGGTTACTAATAACCGGTTAGTCTTGCAATTGGTCGCCGGTCTCACCGACGCGTATAGCGGCGTGGGAACTCTAATTCGTCAAAGTAATCCTCTACCACAATTTTATCAAGCAAGGTCCATGCTTGTACTTGAAGAGTCGGGCTTGGTGAAAAAGGCCTCAACTACTTCAAATTCCACCATGCTTGCCACTCCTTCACATGATGGTAATTTTTTTGAACCTTCTCAACAAAATAAGGGACAAAAAGGACGTCATCACAATAAAAATAAGGGTGGAAATCGCGGAAATAACAAAGGTGGAGGCCACCTAAAAATCCGGTGGCGGCGGTAATGGCGGCACCACGAACTCCGGTGGTGGGCAAAGATCATGGCGGCAAGTATGAGGGCGATGGCGCACCTACCGTGGCAAAGGGCCAGGCTATACTACCCACCATTTCAACAGTGGGTCGTCAGCAAATTTAACGGCCAATGCCTAGCAAAGAAAACAAATGGTCGCTTCAGGAACGGCGGCGATGGTAAAGAAGACAGAACAAGCCCATTTCGCTGGGTCTGTTGCCACAGGCAGTAGCAGTGGGCCTCAGCCGACCCAGTGGCATGAGGCCCATTCAACAGGGGCCCACTCCACAGAAATTGAGTCCGCCATGCACACTCTTGGACTTAATCCACCGGATTCAAATTGGTATATGGACTCCGGAGCGACGTCACATATGACGTCCTCCCAAGGTAATCTCTCGTCCTATTTTAATTTGAGCAATGAAAATGGAATAATTGTCGGAAATGGCCATTCAACTCCAATAAAAGGTTATGGTTCTAGCAAATTGTTGCCGCCAAACCCACCCCTAATTTTAAAGAATGTCCTTCATGCTCCCAAATTAATCAAAAACTTGGTTTCTGTTAGAAAGTTTACAACTGATAATTGGGTATCTGTCCGGTTTGACCCCTTTGGTTTTTCCGTACATGCTTTTCAGATGGGGAAGCTTCTCATGAGATGTGATAGCAAGGGGGAGCTCTATCCAATAAATTCGTCAACCCAACAATCCAAGTTTCCTTCTGTTTTTGTTGCCTTGGCACCATCTTTATGGCACCAACGTTTGGGACATCCAGGAGAGGCTGTTTTGGCTTCTCTTAAACAAAATAATTTTATTTCTTGTACCCAGACACGGACTCTAAATAAGTGTCATTCTTGCACACTTGGTAAACATGTTAAGTTGCCTTTTATTTCCTCTACTTCATGCACTTTTTTACCATTTGATATTTTATATTGTGATATTTGGACATCACCTGTTTTGAGTTCTTCTGGTCATAGATACTATTTGCTTATACTTGATGACTACTCTAATTATTTGTGGACATTTCCTTTATCGAAAAAATCACAAATGTTTTCCACTTTTCTCACTTTTAGAGCATTCCTCCGAACTCAATTTGAACGTGATATCAAAAATATTCAATGTGACAATGGGGGGGGGGGGGAGTTTGACAATAAACAGTTTTGGAATTTTTTCAAAATAAATAGTCTTCAGTTTCGTTTGTCTTGTCCTCATACTTCATTACAAAATGGGAAGGCGGAACGTAAAATTAGAACCATTAACAATATTGTTAGAACATCTCTTTCTCATGCTTCACTTCCCCATGTATTTTGTCATCATGCTCTCCAAATGGCAACTTATCTGTTGAATGTCCGTCCTCATAAAAATCTATCATACCAAGCTCCCCTAAAAATGCTTTACCTACGAGAGCCCACATATCATCACTTACGAGTGTTTGGTTGTCTTTGCTACCCCCTCTTTCCATCCACCACAATCACAAAACTCCAAGCCCGGTCTACTCCATATGTGTTCTTAGGATACCCTACTCATCATCGCGGTTACCAATGTTACGACATTTCTTCCAAAAGAATCTTTATAAGTCGTCATGTAATCTTTGATGAAACAATATTTCCTTTTGCTAAGTTACATACCACCAGGACCCCTAACTATGATTTTTTGGATAATGATAAGCTTTCGTATCTAACACATTTTTTTCACAGCTCGGTACCAATAACTAGTGTTGAACACCGTAATTCAGGCCCATTGGGCCAGTCCCCATAACGGGCCCAATTCCAGCTCCATCAATGCAGCCCACTAGACCCTCTGTTTCTCACTCCTCGGTCAGTGGCGTCCAGTCCACTGGCCCAACAAACCGTCCGATCACCCGTAGTCAACATGGGATTGTCAAACCCAATGCCAAATATAGCCTTCACACCCAGGTCTCAAAATCACCCTTGCCTCATAATCCAATATCTGCTCTAAAAGACCCGAATTGGAAAATGGCCATGGATGATGAATATCATGCTCTAATTACAAATAGGACATGGGATTTAGTACCTCATCTATCAAATGCTAATATAATTCGATCTATGTGGATTTTCAGCCATAAAGAAAAATCTGATGGAACTTTTGAGCGGCATAAAGCCCGTCTTGTAGGTGATGGGAAGACACAGCAGGTTGGTGAAGATTGCGGGGAAACATTCAGTCCTAGTGGTCAAACCTGCAACTATCAGAACAGTTCTCAGCCTGTCTCTCTCAAAATGATGATCACTTCATCAATTGGACGTCAAAAATGCCTTCCTCCATGAACACCTTAATGAGACTGTTTACATGTACCAACCATTGGGATACAGGGATCCTAAATATCCCAATCATGTGTGTTTGCTCAACAAATCATTATATGGCCTCAAGCAGGCCCCCAGGGCTTGGTATACGCAGTTTGCAAATTTTGTGTCACGCATGAGTTTCTCACACAACCGTTCAGATAATTCCCTGTTTATCTATCGTCTAAGTAATCATACTGCCTATCTTCTTCGATATGTGGATGATATTATTCTAACAACGTCTTCAAACTCTCTTCGCAAGAATATCATGTCACAACTTAGTTCTGAATTTGCTATGAAAGATCTTGGCCCACTCCACTACTTTATAGGGATTGCTGTGACCCGACATATATGTGGATTATTCTTCTCCCAGAAGAAGTATACATCAAAAATCATGGAACGAGCTGGGATGTCTTTCTGCAAACCTTCGGCAACTCCGGTCGACACAAAGTCAAAATTGAGTGCCATCTCTAGCAAACCTTTTGTTGATCCAACGTTATACCGCAGCCTAGCAGGAGCTTTACAATATCTCACATTCACCAGGCCAGATATTACCTATGCAGTACAATAAGTGTGTCTATTCATGCATAATCTAATGGAGGAACATATGCATGCTCTGAAACGCATTGTGCGATATATTCAGGGCACTCTGGAGTATGGATTACATCTATACCCGTTCTCTATTTCCAAACTTGTTACTTACACTGATGCAGATTGGGCAGGCTGTCCGGATACAAGATGATCCACCTCCGGGTATTGCGTCTTCCTTGGTGACAATTTAATCTCATGGTCCTCAAAAAGGTAGGCCACGGTATCACGCTCAAGTGCTGAAACAGAATATTGTGCTGTGACCAATGTTGTATCTGACTCATGTTGGATTCTGAACCTGTTACTTGAACTTCATTGCCCTATTCCGACTGCAACAATAGTATACTGTGATAATATTAGTGCAATCTACCTCTCAGGGAATCTCATCCACCATCAACGCACTAAACATATTGAGTTAGATATTCACTTTGTACGCGAGAAGGTGGCTCGTGGACAAGTTCGGGTGCTTCATGTCCCAACGCGACATCAAATCGCAAATATCTTCACAAAAGGACTTCCGCTGATATTATTTGAAGATTTTAAGGACAGTCTCAGCATTCACCGCCCTCCAGCTTCGACTGCGGGGGAGTGTTAGAATATTATGTTAATAATATTATGATTTTGTATTAATGTAGTATCATATTATATATGGTAGGTAGTAAAATGTTAATTAGGAATATTATGTAAATTAGGTAGAAGATTATTAGGAATTGATTAGGAAGATTAGGCATGATTGACTCTTCCTAAATGATGTATATTGTGTATATATTGAACCCTTGAAGGATGAATATAGTGAGGAAACTATTCTACTTATCATAGAATTCTTAAAGTATACGGGTACCACTGCTGACCCGAGAAACCGGGCCTGTTGTTGTTGGGAATTTGGGCCCAGTATCCCGAGTAAGGATTCGGCGACAGGTAATAGGGGCTGTTGGGCCCAGGGCCACTGGTCCAGTTCCACGGCCATGGGCCCCAAGGCTGTGTTCAGTTGGCTTGCGACCCGCTGCCCCGAGGCCCATTGCCACCTTAGTTTCCACCACGGTTTTTACCATTATTTATGCGATTCTGACCTTTTTTGCCGCCACCGTTGTTGCGATTTTGGCCGAAATTATTGGAGATGGAGGGAGAATAGTCAGACGTGGTCACCATAACGATAGAAGGGCCCTAGTGGCTTTCTTAGCCAAGCCTGCTTCTTCGAGCGTGAGCATGGAACGGGCCTGATAAAACTGCGGAAGATGAATGCTCTGACGAAAAACCGTACCGACGCCACTATATGCCTCAGATAAGCCTGCAACCATTTTAAGGATAAGACGATCGTTGGAAACGGGCGCACCAACTTTGCGGAGTTGGTCCGCCAATTCTTTCAACCTTTTCCAGTAAGCTGAGACGTTAGAGAAGTCTTCCATATTAACGTGAGAGAATTCTTGCTCAAGGGTAACATCACGAGAATTTTGATTATCTTGAAATATATCACGCACTATATTCTAAGTATCAATCGCTGTAGCGTCTGGTTCGATAATCGTTTGCAACAGGTCGGTAGAGATAGTGGAGTAAATCCACTGAAGAAGGGTAGCATCAAGGGTCGTCCATAATTTAGAATCATGCTCGGATTTAGGAGGGGAAGATGTGTTCTTAGCCATCACAATCAACGCAAGACGTGACGGAGGGGTTTGGAAGAAATTTTGGGAAGAGAGAAGAGAGCAAAGTGCACGGAAACTGAGGGGAAGTCTCGGAATGAGGCACAAGAGAAGAGAGTTTGGGAGAGGAAATATTTGACCTAGACTTCTGATACCATGAAAGAATATAATCCCTTGATTATTTCCATTAATGAAAGAGTATATATACAATTTACAATTTCCATAATAGGAAAATCATATTCCTATTCTACTCATAAAACCTTATTCTACTTGTACAGTAATTATTACAATTATGGTAAATGTACAATTCTATTTTAACTACAACAAAACATTACCTAAAATAGACCACTAAACCGTGATATACATGGTATGTATACACCGTGTATATCACGGGTTTAACAGCCCATTTTTGCTAAGTCAGCCCGTGATATACATGGCAAATATACCGTGTATATCACAGGTGTTTATCATTAAGCATAAGACATGTCTAGAAGAAAGGATATAAAGTAATGACCATTTCTAGTGTCCCTTAAATAGTCTAATTTATTTGTTCAATGAGTTAAGTGTGCAACAACAAAGCCCTGTATTGACTGAACGGTGCCTGGGGTATTCTTCCTTTTCACATTTTAGTTGTTTCTTCTGCTTTCATTTCTTGATTTTTTTTCAAGATACCGGGAAGATATTAGTAGTCTTTTAAAAAATAATGCCTTAGATTCTCAGTGTTTAAATATTTTCTTCTTCTGAAGCTGTTAAGACATCATGAATGAGATTATGAAGGATGCATTTGATTTATGTGATCCTGCTTTTCAGGGTAAGACTAATGACAAGAGCAATAACAAGAGTAAGGGGAAGGGGAAGAGTAAAGGAAGGAGTAATGGAAAGAGTACGGAAACAAGTGTGTCTTCCCTGATCCAGTCACTTGCTACTATTGATTGTAAGACTTTACATTCTTCTCAGATAGCATTTAACTACAAACATTGAGGTACATAATTAAACTATTTATCTTGAGGTAATGTGTTGTCTCGCAGTAAACCCTTCATACAACAGAGCAACCATGGATCTCTTAACTGAAGGCCTTAACAAGGGGATTTCAGTTATAGCAGCAGTCCGGTGCTTAGTTAAGTATGAGTATAAAACTCCAGTGTAAGTTACTTCATCTTGGAGGAGCCCACACGAGTTGATTATTTTATCACTCTGATCATTTTCAGCATTTCCTTTAAAAGTGAAAGTTACTTGGTTGAGCAACACTACTTTATGGTTAATTACTTATTTCTCCATGTATACTCTTATTCTACAGATACTATCTGCTCTGCGACTCCGATGAGAATAGTTTTGTACTTAGGGTGTTCGGCATACAGAAGGCAGCAGTAAGCACTTCTTTATGTTATTTTAGTGTTTCTTGGTACCTTTGTCGTTAAGATCTTAATTCATAGAAAAAAGTGGTCTGGTTAAGTAGAGTATCTTGGAGAAACCGAGGCAAGAAATGAAACAAATAAAAGGGCAGCCCGGTGCACTAAGCTCCCGCTATGCGTAGGGTCCGGGGAAGGGCCAGACCACAAGGGTCTATTGTACGCAATCTTACCTTGCATTTCTGCAAGAGGTTGTTTCCACGACTTGAACCCGTGACCTCCAGATCACACGACAACAACTTTACCAGTTACTCCAAGGCTCCCTTCAAGAAAAATAACAAATAAATGTCAGATTGACACGTTAGTTTGCTGCTAAACAGTTGCAGCAGCGACATGCCAAAAAAATAAGCGAATGATCTTTTTTCCCTTTGCCACTTCCTGGATGAAAATTATATGAAGGGGAGGCACCTCATTTTTTTAATACATAACTAAACACTAAAGATAAAAGGAGAGAATACTAAAGTGAGTTAGCATTTAAAATTTTTTATGTAAATTGGAATAGTTTGTTCATAAACTATACTATGTGAAAGAGAATAATCCCTTAATTATTTTAATTAATGTGAAGATCTCTAGTAATACCAGGGAATATACGTAGTATATTAGGAATATATTACGTATATTCTATCACACCCTTGCAGTCATAGTGGGCGGTTGTCGTACGCTGAGACTGTCCCTAAAATCTTCAAATAAAACTAAGGAAACACCCTTAGTAAAGATGTCAGCAATTTGGTACCGTGAAGGGACATGCAAGATATGTACTTGTCCACGAGCTACTTTTTCTCGAACGAAGTGAATATCCATCTCGATATTTTTCATGCGCTGATGTTGGATAGGATTCCCATAGAGATATATCGCACTAACATTATCGTAGTAGACCAAGGTAGCTTTATTAATAGGGAAGTGAAGCTCTAATAGGAGGTTACGCAACCAACAGGACTCAGACACCACATTGGCTACCCCTCGATACTCGGCCTCCGTACTGGATCGCGATAAAGTAGCCTGGCGTTTAGCCGACCAAGAGACCAAGTTATCACCAAGAAACATACAATAACCAGATGTCGAGCATCTGGTATCTGGACATCCACCCCAATCAGCATATGTATAAGACATGAGAGTAGATACAGAGGATAGATATAAGTGTAAACCATAATCCAGAGTGCCTTGAATGTATCGCACAATGCATTTGAGCGTGTGCATGTGTTCGTCCCTCAGATCATGCATAAATAAACACACTTACTGCACTACATAAGTAATATCAAGTCTCGTGAATGTAAGATACTGAAGAGCCCCCGCAATACTACGATAGTGGTTGAGATCCTCATAAGGTGTGCTAGAATTAACACTCAGCTTCAGTTTGGTGTCAACCTGGAGTAAGAGATGACTTACAGGATGACATTCCAGCCCATTCAATAATCTCAGCTGCATACTTCCTCTAGGATAGAAATAGACCACCTGCATGACGAGTTACATCTATACCCAAAAAATAACTCAAAGACCCTAAGTCTTTCATAACAAATTCGGAGCTGACAAAATATATGATAGACTTGTGTAGTTTATCAGAAGAGACAATGAATATAATATCATCCACATATAACAGAATGTATACCAGAGAAGTACCGCGATGATAGATGAACAGAGAATAATCAGACCTGTTATGAGAAAACCTAATAGTAGACACATAATCTGCAAACCTTTTGTACCAGGCCCATGGGGCCTGTTTTAACCCATACAAGGACTTCTTCAGGAAACAGACATGGTTAGGCTGATCGGGGTCCCTGAAACCCAAGGGCTGATGCATGTATACTGTTTCCTTGAGATCACTGTGTAAGAACGCATTTTTCACGTCCAGCTGATGAATGGGTTATGCTTTGGAGAGAGCCAGACTGAGAACATTGCGAATAGTTGCCGATTTGACCACCAGACTAAATGTCTCTCTACAATCCACGCCAACATGTTGAGTTTTGCCATCACTTACAAGACGGGCATTATGCCTCTCAAAACAACCATAAGATTTTTCCTTATGAGTAACACCAGACGGACAGGGTACCAACTCCCAAACGTCTTATTTTCAATAAGAGCATTATATTCATTATCCATGGCCATTTTCCAATTCCGGTCACGAAGGGCAGACATGGGGTTACATGGTAGGGAGAATTTAGTGACATTAGAATTGAGATTAAATTGTCGTTTTGGCCTAAAAATACCTCATTAGTTATGAGTAACGGGCTCTTGACTCAGAATAGAAGTGGGTCGGACCTGGGTCGGTGTGGTGATATCGAAACTGGCTCAGTTTGGGAGGAACATGCTTAGTTTGGGAGGTGGGCCTGTTGGCCGAGAAACTGGACCATGGGTAGGACTGGATGGGCCAGCAGGCAGTGGGCCTGCTGGATAGAATTGATCACGGGAAGGGTCTGGTCCAGTAGGCATTGGGACTGCCGGTGTCTGTTGGTACGAATCTCAAGACGAGGGCTGGACCAAATAGTGGACCACATACGGTGAGAGCCCATCATCCAGCAAATTATAAGAATTAGAAACGGAATTATGCAACTTAGCAAACAAAAATTAGGTTTCATCAAAAATTACATGGCGGCTAATGATGATTTTATTAGAGGATAAATCATAACATTTATAACCAGGATGATTAGACGGATAACACAAAAATAGAGCGGGCTTGTAGTTTATTTATTGTAGTGGAGGGAAAGAGAGGATAGCATAAACACCCAAACACCCTAAGATGAGAATAGGACGGATCTCTATGATAAAGCATTTTGAGTGGAGATTTGTATGTTTCTCCTTTGCTAGGAAGTATGTTAAGTAGGGTCATTTGTAATGCATGATGCCAAAATGAAGGTGGTAATAAAGCATGGGCTAGTAATGTTCAAACAATATTATTAATGGTGCATATTTTTCACTCGGCTTTCCCATGTTCTGAGGATGTATGTAGACAAGAAAATCGGAAAGATATACCATTAATTTTATAAAATTCTCTAAACGGCCCATTATGAAATTCCTTTCAATTATCACATTGAATGTTTTTAATTTCCTGTTTAAATTGGGTACAGATGAATGATCTAAATGAGAGGAATGTGGAATAAACTTGAGACTTTTTAGATAACGGAAAAGTCCACAAAAATTAGAATAATCATCCAGAAATAACACATAATAACGGTGGCCCAAAGAGCTCAAAACGGGAGATGTCCACAAATCACTATGAATAATATTAAATGGCACCATAGTACTGGAATTGGAGGCAACAAACGGTAATTTAACATGTTTTCCAAGCGGACAAGAATGACAAACATTAATACTATGCGTACTACTACACTCAATAAAATTATTTTTTTAAGAGGAAAGAATAGACGCCCCCGGATGACCCAAACGCGATGTCATATGGAAGGTGCAAAGGTGGCAATCGTTGACGGTATGGCTTGATTAGTAGTGGTGGTGGTGAGGGGATAGAGCTCGCCCCGACTACCACCTCTCATTAGAGGTATCCCCGTCGAAAAATCCTTCACAGAAAATCCAAAAGGGTCAAAGTCAACAGAAGCCCAATTATCAGTTGTAAATTTTTGAATAGACACCAATTTTTGGGTTCGGGGGATATAAATGTGTGTGACGATAACCACGAATTGGAATCGTATTATCATTACCAACAATTATGCCACGATTTTTGCTCAAATTGAAATAAGGTGAGAGATTACCTGGTGCAGACGTCATGTGAAAAGTAGCACCGGTGTCCATGTACCACTTTCCATTCGGAGTATTTAATCCAAGTGTGTGCATCGCTGCCTCGATATATGTATGGGTCGGGGCTACTGCTAGGCCCGCAGCAGCGAAGGCATGTTGAGGCCGAGGCCCAAGGAGGCCAGGCTACTGCCAGTCTTGGTTTTGCCGAGTCGGGCTGATGTCTGCTGCTGGTTTCTATTGGGCCTGGCCCAAAATTGAGGAGCCAGAAATGCTGGAGTAGGCCACTGCCCACTGGCCCAGCCCCATGGCCATGGTCCAATGGCCCATGGTTGCAGCCAGTGGTGTTGTGGCCTAGGCTGGCCACTTCCGCCACTCCGTCCTCCGCCACTGTCACTACCGCGGCTGCCACAGTTACCGCCGCCGTGACTTTTGCCACAATGTTTCTAATTTTTCCCTTTTTTCCGCCACCATTATTGCGGTTTTTTCCCGAATTTTCCATAAAAGAGTGAGGGTCCTCGGTGTCGCGTGACGTGGACACCATCATGGCAGAATTGGCTCCGGTTGCCTCCTTTTTAGCCAATCCTGCTTCTTCTAAAGTGAGCATGGAACGTGCCTGGTAGAATGGTGGGAGAGGATTGCTTTGACGAAGAAGAGTGTCAACTCCATTATACGCCTCGGAGAGGCTTGTAACCATCTGAAGAACGAGACTATCATTTGTGATGGGCGCGCCAACATTCTTGAGTTGATCCGACAACTCCTTGAGCCTCTGACAATAGGCTGAGACATTCGGAAAATCCTCCATATTTATATGAGATAATTCATGCTCAAGGGTTACGTCATTAGAATTCTTGTTATCTTGAAATATATCACGAAACCTATTTCAAGCTTTCATTGCCGTAGCGTCGGGTTCGATAATTGTCTGTAAGAGGTCCGTAGAGATGGTGAAATAGATCCATTGAAGGACCGTAGCATCAAGAGTTGCCCACAACTCAATTTCATTACCCGTGGAAGGCACATTCTCCTTGCCTTTTGCGGGTGGGACGATGTGATGGAGGACTCTATTAGAAGTGCGTGAATTTTAAACAGTTCTGCCCACGTCGCGTATTGGATGTTTTTCATCTCAAGGACAATAGGAATGTTGTTCTTGATATTGGAGACTGCAAGGGCAGGATAAAGGATGTTCTTTGTGGTAGATATGATGGAAGAACAAGAAGAGAATTAAGGAATTGGAAAAGAAAATTTTGAAGGGATGGGGGGTTTTCGGTCGGCGGCCTAGAAGAGGTTTCTGAATAGGGCGGCGGAAGAGTGTTAGGTTTGGAGAAGGAAAAGTTTGCCCTAGACTGCTGATACCATGAAAGAGAATAATCTCTTGATTATTTTCAATAATGTAATGTGTTTATATACGTGATATACAATAGTAAACCTAGCCTATAATTATGAAAATCAAATATACATTTACCTAATACAAGACTACTACCATAATTACACATGTACAAGAAGATCTCTAATAATATCAGGAAATATACGTAGTATATTAGGAATATATTATGTATATTCTATCACTATAGAACACCATTTTTATATTGATTCTCTCATTCGTCCATCCTTTAAGAATAAAAAAAAATCGTTTTCCGCTTAAATAATCCGTAAGTGAGCCTGAATATCTCTTTGTATATGTCTCTAGTGGTTACCATCTCATTCAAAATGTGATTTTGGCCTGTGTTAGCACTTAGCCCCACCCAATTATTTTCTAGTGAATAAATGTCATATCTTTAAATATTTATCCTACTTCAGATTGTTGTGGTGACATATAGCCTACCATATTCCTATACTAAAATGGAATAAGCAGATGAAAATAACATAAACGAAGCTTCTTTTAGGAAAGGCATGGTCTATGAAAAGTTGATTCTGGAAGGACAAAAAGGAAACAATGAGTCATGACAGTACTGTTTTACATCAGCTCATCCTAGAGTGATTTGCTGATATTTAATTGCTGTAAGCAATTCCGATCCAGCTCCTCATTAGATTTCACATCATTAATTAACGAACTACTCGTGTTTGCAGATAAAACAAGGAGATCAGGTCACACTATTGGAGCCCTTTTGCAAATTTGTTGATTTTGAATGGCAAGGAAAGGTAAACTCGTTATAATATCTGTGCTATTTTAACATTAAATGCTATTCCAAATATGTCATTTTGCTTTCTCTATCAGCTTCTTTTTTTTTCTGTAAACACCATATATTAAATGTGTTCTATCAGTTTATATCCTGTCATTTTGTCTGTCAACTCCGGCTTATAACACCGGTGCACTTGAGCCTGTAGCAATGGTAATTTGGTGTCAATGGTGTCTTAAAATTGGCAAGTAAGTCAATAGGGAGTTAATTTGGTCTCATTCTGACCTTTTCTTGATTGCAACTGATTGGAAGCAGATCAGTCTTCCCTAAACATCATTTTTTGCCATTTCTGAATTTAAAAACACTTATAAGTTTCCAAATGAATTAAGGTGGCTACTTTTGGCTTGTGAGGAATTGGGCATTAACCATTTGCCTTCCTTGTGCGATTCACAATAATCTGTTAGCCAAGTTTTGTCACTCCTCCCTAATAATTGTTTCTCTTTACTGCAGCACTATCAATTCAAGTCTGTGCGAGTGAATCTTCTGGAACAAGTTCTTGTAAATGGAAATGTGGTGTCTCCTAATTTTGCTATTCGCGAATCAATATTATTCGCACAATCAAGGGCCTGAGAAGTCTACAAAAATCTTCTGTAAATGTCTACATTCAATGGGATACATATATGTGTCAAGGAAACAAAACTTGGCAAAATACTTATTCTTGTCTACTACATGTTGGGAACTTGACTTAGATTTTTGAGACTTGGAGGTAGTAGTACTTCTATACAATCGTAAATAGTTTCAATTAGTGATTTAGTACCGTTTATTTTAATAGTCGGATTTAATACAGAACCAATAATATAAATAGTGGGAATAGAAATAAAATATTTTTTTATTTTGACAAACATTTTTTTAATAGCTGCCATAAAAGCTGATTTTTCCATATATTCACTAAGTAATAAAAAATATTAGAGTTATATAAAACAACATAGTTGAAATAGTAGGATAATATATACCGGAAAATTCTTTTGTTGCTTGAAAAACTTTCTCTAAAAATACAATAAGTTCGGAAAGTTTTACCCAATCACTATCTACAATCATATCAGCTGGATTTTGATTATGAGAGTTAAAAAATAAAGTTATAGGTTTTCTATAGTCATAAGCAACAAGTAGTTGCTCGTATAAAGAATTCTACCTAGTGGATACTTCTTGTGGAATTTTTCTATAAGATAGTCCACAATCGTGACAAGTTTTTTTATATTCTTTTCTACGTTGTACTTTATTACTTTTAAAAATAAAGTTTATAGCAAATTGTATTTTACTAAGAATGTCTTCAAAAAGTGATAGACCATCCTTTACAATTAAGTTATATATATGGCACGCGCATTTTATATGAAAATGATCTGGAAAAGATGGAGTTAAACTATTTTTTAAAATTATAATTGCGTAATTGTTAGAAGAAGCGTTATCTAATGTAATAGTCATAATTTTATCGGTTATTCCGTAATAATCGCACACTTGATAAATATTATCTACAATAAAAGTATTAGTGTGCCTATCATCTATATATCTATACCCTAAGATACGTTTTTTGCATAGACCATTTATAATCTATCCAATGACAAGTTACAGTTAAAAAATCACGGTCGTTAGTACTACGACCTATATCAGACGTGATAGATACTTTGCCATTAAAATGATATAATGAATAACGTAAATATTGTTGATATTCATGCGCAAATTTATATACATCTCTCTTAACAGTTGATCTAGGAAACCGTTAAAAGTAGGATTATATATATCTCTAATGTAATGAATAAAATCGGGAGATGAAGGAAATGAAAAAGGCAAACCCTCCACAACAACTAATTTTGATATTGCTTCCCTATCTCTATGTTTATTGTATTTAGGGCCTACAATTTCCCCCGTCATAGGGTTAATTTGACCCTGTACTTGGTCCGGGACAGTATCAGTAAGTGAACCTTGTCCCGATGGAGCGGACGTTTGCGCACCCGGTTTTGAAGCCTGGTATTGGGCATACCTAGCTGGATGAACACTTACTACGTGTCTAATTAAACCCCCCTTCCCACCATGACCTTTTCCAGTTTTAAATTTTAAAACATTTTTACAAATTTTACATATAGTTACTTGATTCTCTACGTCTCTATCAAAAAATGTCCATGCATCTGATTTTAATGGTCGTTTTGCTGGACCTCGTCTCATACTAGGGGGAATATGAGGTATTTCAGTTGAAGGTGAACTAGTGGGTGTGTTGTCATCAACATTAGTGGGTGTATCATCTAGATCATCGTCTAAATTAAAGTCTTCTTGAGTTTCAGAAAATAGCTCATCGTCTAAATCTAATGGTATTGTAGGAAAATGTTGAGTATCAACAAAATCATCTTGTGTAGGAATAAGATGACTAGAAGAAGTACCCTTGCCCTGATTGCCCCTACTAGAAGAAACACCCTTACCCTTACCCTTAAACATACCTCTTTATCCTTCCATTTTAATTATGATAATAAATAATTAAAGATAATAAAATTAAGTGCGCTAAATAAAATAAACAGACAATAATAATTTAATGAAGGAACGAATGTACCAAACGCCGATGTAACGTCGATGTGTAATTGAGAGGTTGAAAATTGAAACTTTGCTCGATGGAAGATCCTCAAGATAGTTGCCAACTTCACTCCCAATTCCCAAATGAATAAATAAGATTGAATATTTAGCAAACAATGTAGACTTTGTAGAGAGATATATTGAGAGATTAGAGAGATTGTAGGAAGATTTGTGAGAAAGATGAAGAAAAAATGAGTTATTTATAGTTGGAAAATTGGGTTAAAGTGTAAATATAATAACTTATGGGTTAAAAATAAATATTAAGGGGTAGGGGGAGGCCTAAAATGGCAGTTGCCCAACGGCCAAAATCTAAAATGGTCGTTGTTCCAACGGTTATATTTGCAAACGGGGAGCACTCGGGCGGGGTCGGGGTCGGGTCGGGCGGGCCTGGGGTGGGCTCGGGTCTGGCGGGACGAGACATTGTCCCGTCCCGAGTTTGAGTCCCGCTACCATTTTTTTTACTCGGGGTCGGGGAGGGACCGGGGCGGGCTCGGGACGGGGTCGGGTCGAGGTCGGGCCGTCCCGGCCCACTGGCCAGCCCTACCTTTATTTGGGAATATCTATTGCTATGTAATACTCCAAGTAGGATGGCAACAGATTGGATCTGTACCGGATCCTACTAGATTCAGATCCAGATCCGTTCTTCATACCTGGATCCGGATCCGGATTCAGATCCATCGGGTCCATAAAAATCAGATCCAAATCCGAATCCATTGGATCCACCGGGTCCACGGATCGAATCTGGATCCACATGTAAAAAAATTTGCCTTGCTAAGAATTTTTTTTTTTAACTGACAAACGAATTTTACTTAGTTAACAGTTTACTGTGTTTCAATTTTGAAATGTTCATATGAGATATTTTGTTCGTTGTCTCGTTTTGATTATGAGCTATTAATTGAAAATGTTGGACAATGACAATAGTTGTGTAAAATGCTGACTAGTATTTTCACAATGCAGAACTTGCATGTGCTTGGAATATTCACAAATGAAGTGAATATAATTTTAACTACTTGTCTATGGAGATGTTAGTCATTCACTAATATAACATCGATTTTATTATCGAAGTTACCTCTTTATTTTTTTGTTTTTGAGTTAACGCGAGGATAAAATTAAACTTATTTTGAGAATTAAACTTGCAAGAATGTGTTTAGCAATTTTAAAAAAATACTTATAAAATTACATTTTAGGTTATGAATATATTTAATAAAAAATGGATCCACGGGTCGGATCTGGACTGAATACGGATCTCAAATACAAGATCCAGATCCAGATCCGATCCGTCATAATCGGATCCGTCGGATCCAAATTTTGAAAATCCATATCCTATAAAACGGATTTGGATCCACCGGATTCATGATCCACTGTCATCTCTAACTCAAAGGAATAAACATAGAATTTGATTTTTGGATATTATAAAATCACCTCATCTTAAACTTTCTATTCCTATCCCCTTCTTCCCGAACACAAGTGTTAATCAAAAGAATGAAAGGCTAAATTAAAAGTGCACTACTATTTTGAAATATTTAATAAGATCGATATTAAACTGAATACATTTCATTTTTCTTTTTGTGGAGTTTGTCACCTGCTGCGTCTTTTCAAATTATAAGCCACATAATTTATTTTATTTTATTAATTTTCTTATTCTTTAGCCCCCACTCCCACTTTACTTTTTTATTAAATCCTCCACTTAATTCCCAGTTCTTCACCCACGTAACAGAAGAAAAAAAGCCCCCTAGTCTAATTTCTAACCCATTTTCATTCTTCCATTCTCAATTTCTCACAAATCACTGAATTAGGGACATCACCACAGTCGAATTCAGTGAGCGAATTCGAGCCAACAGATCGGACTTCTCTAACAGTAATGCTTTTTTCTTTTTTTCTTAATGACTAATATAGATTTTTATCAATGTATTATAATAATAGATTACTTATTATATAATTATAAATATTATTTAATTACTGGGGATTGAGGAATGTAAGCATTGATGCTATTACTATTTTCAAAATATTATTTTCAATGAGTGGATGATGTACTTTTATTATGTTAGTATCAAATTAATGATATTCGATAATATTGAAGTTTGTATTTTGCTATCATAATCATGAAGTTTTTAAGAGTTGCATGCCGAACTTTATTGCTAGTAATTGACGTATTAAAGATAGTGGTGTCCCGCTGCGCTCAAATCATGGATCCACCTCTGATTGAAAGGCTACTAAAAGGTGGAAGGAGGGTATTTTAGGGCCAACAATAAAGGTTGAGGGTATTTTTAGACCAAAAGGTGGAGGAAGGGTATTCTTAAGCCAAAAATAAAGGTTAAAGATATTTTTAGATCAAAAGGTGTAGAGAGGATATTTGTGAGCCATTTTTCATACGTTAGGGTAGGCGTATTTTTGGCTCTTTTCAATTATTTGTATACGACTCATGCTGACCATCTATCTGAGAACCTCAGAATCACATGACTCCCTTCCGAAAACTTTTACTCCCTCCGTTCAATTTTTACTTGTCTTATATATTAAAAATAATTATCCATTTTTATTTATTCAGTTTGAAAAATTAAGAGATAATATATCATTTTTCCTATTTTATAGCCTCGGATGTCCATATAAAGAACACGACGAACATAAATATCCTCTTTAACTTTTATTATAACAGACTGAATATCTTTTATAAGGAATCGGAGGAATATGCGATAATTTTTTCCCGGAAATCTCTGAAATTATTTCAATATTGAACCTTGATTTTCCTTTAGATCGTTACAACGCTTGTTGAACGGTTCAAGTAGAAGTGAATAGGTAAGAAGTAGTCGCCGCTGCTTTCGGGTGTTGGAGAATATGTAAGAAGTAGTCGCTGCTGCTTTCGGGTGATTGGAGAATAGCTGTAAGGACATATTATTAGTTATTGAGTTGAAAACTTCACGAAATTGTTACTGGCTACACCATTTTTAAAGTATGCTTAATTGATTTCAATTTACTTAGTAATAAATAATTAAGGTGATATAGTAAAATTATCATTATATTTATGATTGGGTGTGTAAGTCAATACAGAACAAGTAAATATGGACTTACAACACCATGGATATTAACTTCCTCATTACTGCAGACCCCAAGACCCGTTTGTTGTGTCAACATACTCGTTCAACACAACAGACACACACAAACACAAACTGAGACATAACATTAACTATAATTCAACAATAGTTACACCGATGAAGAAATACAGTATAACAAAGTAGTAAAACTTCAAATAATAACTGTGTACTCACTAAATTAACATGAAATTCAACAATAATTTCAGTTACGCTAATTTTCGCAATGGTTGGAACTTGGACCTCTACAAAAATGAAGATAGAAAAGATAAAGATTCGTTCAAATAAAAAGAGTGTTGGAAGATGAAAGGAACCACAAGATATTTAATAGGGTAAAGAATGGATTACTCTTAACACTCCTTGCACGTCCAGATCTTGTTAATTAGAGCGTGGATAATATAATTTGGGGGCCCAACATCGGTGAACAAAGAATTGAAATGGGTCTGACTCTGATACCATGTAAAGAATGAATCTTGTGCCTAACTCAACCCCAAAAGCTAGCTTGTAAGGTAAGAATTGTCCAAGTGGAGTCCATATTCTCATTCCATATCCGATGTGAACTCTTAACGGACATTCTAAAAGTTGACATAGATATATATTGCAAGACAGGAAAACAACTCCAATATTAAATAGACACCAATAAGTGTTGGTAGATGCACGGACTCACGCAAGTGTCTTTTTATTTAGTTGATGATCATATTTCATTGTGCCTAATAGAATATTTTTTCAATATTCTTTCATTAATTGTATATCTCTTATTTTAGATAGAATTGTATTTCTATTGTAATTAGGTCTTCTATTTTAAGTAGAATTATATTTTCTATTGTAATTAGGTTGATTAGTTACTTAGTTTAAATATTTTTGTACTAATATATATATATCGTACATTATTGATGAATACAATCAAGAAACATATTCTTTTATGATATCAATAGCCTACAAATACCTCTAGCGCCGCCGACCATAGCTCTCGGCCGCCACACCCACGGAGCCCTAGTATTTTTTTTACAACCATTCTTTTTCAGAAGCTAAAAAGAAAGTAGTTTTTCTCCCGAAGCACTATTAAAAATTTGGCCAAACACAAAGTACTGCATTAGTATTTGCAAAAGTGTTTTTCAAAATGTTTAGTCAAACACGAATATTATATCCAAAAGTACTTTTTTTAAAAACACTTATAATTAAAAAAATATTTTTCAAAATAAATAGATTTTAAAAGTTTTAACAAACAAGCAATTAAAATTTGACAAGAACATGAAGATCGAAAGGATGGTTCTTGGGTCATAATCAAGTTGAATTTCACGTTGATATGGCCTTATAATTTATAAATCAGTCTATATTAACTTGTACTTTTTTGTCGTCATAATAAGTTGCATACATGAATTAAAATGTTGACGTGCCCGGAAGCCCACGCTATTGCGTTTTCAAATTTAGCGGCATAATGAGAAAAACGATAGTCACAAATAACTAAAATTATTATCTTCACAAATTTGTTCTATGTGATGGCTGTCCAAATCACTCGCCCCATAAAAACAAAAAATCTTGCCTGCATCAGTGACGTTTTCACTCGAACTCAAAACAATCCCATTATGACGTTAATCGGAATTCGTCTTTAAAATTTAATGTAATGTTTATATCACATTTGTGTTATGAAATAACAATAAAAAAAATACAAATAAGGAAGCTAAATTAATTCATTTTGTATATCAATCTCAAGAGAAATAAATTTACCAACACCACCGTGCATCTTATTTGTATTTTTTTATTGTTATTTCATAACACAAATGTGATATAAACATTACATTAAATTTTAAAGACGAATTCCGATTAACGTCTAAACTTAATGGGATTGTTTTGAGTTCGAGTGAAAACGTCACTGATGCACGCAAGATTTTTTCTTTTTATGGGGCGAGTGATTTGGACAGCCATCACATAGAACAAATTTGTGAAGATAATAATTTTAGTTATTTGTGACTCTCGTTTTTCTCATTATGCCGCTAAATTTGAAAACGTAATAGCGTGGGCTTCCGGGCACGTCAACATTTTAATTCATGTATGCAACTTATTATGACGACAAAAAAGTACAAGTTAATATAGACTGATTTATAAATTATAAGGCCATATCAACGTGAAATTCAACTTGATTATGACCCAAGAACCATCCTTTCGATCTTCATGTTCTTGTCAAATTTTAATTGCTTGTTTGTTAAAACTTTTAAAATCTATTTATTTTGAAAAATATTTTTTTAATTATAAGTGTTTTTAAAAAAAGTACTTTTGGATATAATATTCGTGTTTGACTAAACATTTTGAAAAACACTTTTGCAAATACTAATGGAGTACTTTGTGTTTGGCCAAAAATTTAATAATGCTTCGGGAGAAAAACTAATTTCTTTATAGCTTCTGAAAAATAACTTCCACTCCTACACAAAACATTTATTCTTTCTCTAAAAAATTTGGTCAAACATCTTAATTTTCTAAAATAAGTTCTTATAGCTTCCACAGGGGCGGAGACAGGGTGGCGAAAGGGGGTTCGCCGGAAAATTGCAGTGTATAAGGTGAAATTTGGTTTGTACGTGGATAAAATCTCGTATATAGTGTAGTTAGTATATATAACGTATTTTTTGACTTTATTTAATTGTTTAAAGAATAATTGACTTTAATTGTTTAAAGAATAATAAACTTTATTTATTATTTAAAGAATAAAAGTAATCGTTGATAAAAAGAACGAGAATATTGAACCTCCTTTACACAACTGACATGCTCAGTGCAATGCTTAAGGGGGTTCAGAATTTCATCAAGGACGCGGAGGTCGCAAGTTCGACCCTTGCTCACACCAATGTTTTCACTTTTTTTAGCTTTGTCTTGTTTCCATCTTTCATGGATGACCCTTCTCCAGCATCAGTCCAAGTAAGGCCCATACGATACCCTTTTCCAACATTAGTCCAATTAAAGCCCAACTACCCAAGTATATAGTTATTTGCTTATTTCACATTTGTTCTTATAAACAAATGGTTAATGTTAATATAATTTTTTATAAGAATATGTATCATATTTAAACAAAATAGTAAACACTATCACTTTTATTCATATACTAGTAATGACTTGCCCGTGAGATGCACGGGCCCAACGCTTACGTTTAAGCATTAACTGAGTGCTTTTTAGGTACAATTTCTCAAATTCTTTACTACTCTATTGGAAGTTATAAAAAGGAAAATTTTCACAAATGACAATACTTTGTGGTTTTTTAGGTATAGCTATATTTTTGCTAATTACATTTTGTAGCTATAATAACATGTATTAAAAATTCGGCTGTATTCCAATTTTCGATGTATTCAAGTCAGATGTACTAAACTTAGCTTATTCAAATCAAATGTATTCAAATCAACTGTATTCATTTGTATCTGTTTTTACAATGTATTCAATTTATTATATTTAAAATCGGTTACAACAACAACAACAATATACCCAGTGAAATCCCACAACGTGGGGTCTAGAAAGGGTAGAGTGTACGCATTTGTTACCTCTACCTTGGTAGGTAGAGCGATTGTTTCTGGGAGACCCTCGGCTCAAGACAAAGCATAATCACAAGCAAAGTAAAGCAAGAGAAACGGTCAGACTCAGACAAGAAATTAAAGCAGTATGAACATTCTGATAACAAAATCGAATACGCCATGATAGCACATTCTAACAAAAAGATGCAGTAGCTAACACATCTAAATAAGATAAACAAAGTACACTAAAGAACACATAACATCAGTAATCAAACTACAGGGGACTATAAAGCAATACTGCACCTATAATTGTGATAGGCTAATCGGTCATACAGTAATAACACTACAACTATCATTTTTGTAAGCGTAAGTAGGACTACGCTCGACTACCTACTACCCTAATCTATGTCCTCCACAACCCTCTATCTAAGGTCATGTCCTCAGTAAGTTGCACCTGCGCCATATCCCGTCTAATCACTTCTCCCCAATACTTCTTCGGCCTACCTCTACCCCTCATGAACCCGTCCATAGGCAACCTCTCACACCTCCACACTGGGGCATTTGTGTCTCTTCTCTGCACATGGCCGAACCATCTCAATCTCACTTACCGTATCTTATCCTCCACCGAGGCCACTCCCACTTTGTATCGGATATCATTATTTCTAATCATATCTCTCCTTGTATGCCCACACATCTATCTCGGCATCCTCATCTCCCACAACTTTCATATTTTATATGTACGAAGTCTTGACTGGCCAACACTACGCCCCATACAACATAGTCGGTCTAACCACCACCCTATAGAACTTGCCTTTAAGTTTTGGTGGCACATTTTTGTCGCACAAAACTCCATATGCTAGCCTCTATTTGATCCACCCTGCCCCAATACGATGTGTGACATCGTCATCAATCTCTCCATTTCCTTGGATAATCGACCATAGGTACTTGAAGCTTCCTTTCTTTGGAATGACCTGAGTACCAAGCCTCACCTCCATGCCTATCTCAAAGTCGCTCCCGTTATTGAATTTGCACTCCAAATATTCTGTCTTGGTCCTACTCAACCTGAACTGTTTAGACTCCAGAATATGTCTCCAAACCTCCAGCTTGGCTTTCACTTTGCTGCGAGTCTCATCAATCACGATCCAAGTCACGGGCCCTCCTCTCCCTTGCCTTGGCTAGTCTACACAATGTCTCCATCTCCTTTTTCGTTCAAGAGTTTATGGAAGTAAGACTACTACCTCCGCCTAATATGTGCTTCCTCCACTAGTAATTTTTCGTCCTCGTCCTTGATGCACCTCACGTGATCCAAGTCACAGGCCCTCCTCTCCCTTGCCTTGTCTAGTATGTACAGCTTCTTATCCCCACATTTCTTCTCTAATTCCACATACAGACGTTCAAAAGCTGCCGTTTTCTCCATCGTAACCGCTAGTTTTGCCTCCTTCCTCGCCATCTTATATAGTTCCCTATTCGTCCACTTCTCTACCTCATCCTTGCTTTCTATCAATTTCGCATACGCCACTTTGTTCGCTTCTACCTTCTCTTGAACTTTACCATTCCACTACCAGTCCCCTCGATACCCACTACGGTTACCCCGCGAGGCCCCTAGCACTTCTCTAGCTATCTCCCGAATGAAACTGATCATCTTGTCCCATATACCGGTCGCATCCCCACTACTCCCCCAAGTCTCAACCTCTCCCACATAATCTTTTCACTAGCCATGATCAAACTCCCCCATTTGATTCTTAACCTGTCATCCACAACCCTTCTCTTCTTCTCCATATTGATCTCCAAATCCATCACCAAAAGCTTATGTCGGGTTGTAAGATCCTCCTTCGGAATAACCTTGCAGTCTTTACAATAACTTTTGTCAACCTTCCTAAGGAGTAGAAAGTCTATTTGAGTCTTAGCGACCGAACTACGGAAAGTCACCCAGTGTTCCTCCTTCTTCAGAAACCTCGAATTGGCTATCACCATCCCACAAGCTTTAGCAAACTCCAGAAGTGAGACGCCTCCCCCGTTCTTGTCCCACAGTCCAAAGCCTCTATGCACGTCGTCATAGCCCCCCGGAAGTGACCCGATATGTCCATTGAAATCCCCTCATATAAATAACCTCTCAGTGGTGGTATACCTCCCACCACTTCGTCTAAATCCTCCTAAAAACATCTCTTCTCCTTCTCAGTTATATTCATAAATCATAAATGCAAAAAATATATAGGAAATATTCAGATGTATTCAAATCTTCCCCGGACTCCGCGCATAGCCGGAGCTTAGTGCACCGGGCTGTCCTTTTTTTTATTCAGATGTATTCAAATTCACTTTATTTATTTGTATACAAAAAAATCTCCTTCAAAATACAAGTAAAACATACATTAAAAACATTGCATTTTACACTAAAAATTAATGAATACACTCAAATACTGAGTACAAGAAATAAAATACTCCCCCAAACATTGAATTTTCAATTAAAAAAATTATGGATACACTTAAAAACTGAATACAAGAAATAAAATACACCCTATTTGAGATCTAAGAAAATAAAATACACTCCTATTTGAAATACAAATAAATAAATAAGCTCATATATGGGCTGGCACATCGGAAAATGATACTAAACTCTGGTGAAGCTCAAATTTGAGTTGGCACACCGAAAAACTACATTGAAATTCGGCACCGGCCATATCTGGAAGGAGGAGAGTGGAAAACACCAACGATGACGATCAGATCTGAACCGACTAATTGTTTCACCTCGGCTAACGGAATCCGACGGAGGATAACGACGATGACCCACCAGATCTGACGGAGGATAATTATTCCACCACGACCAACTGTTCCATTGATAGCAACCGGCCAGATCTGACGAAAGAGAACTATTCCACCACGGAGAATTGTTCCATCAACGACCACCAGCCACATCGACGACGACCCGAGAGCGACTAAGATCGACTACCACCGGAGAACGACGAATGCCAGATCGATAACGGTGGTCGTCGCTGCTCGCCGGAGTTTCGACGGTGATTTTGTGGTGGCCGACGACGGCGGAAGCAGAAGAAACTTCTCAAAGCCTAGCCCTAGATGCTAAATCAAGCATAAAAATAATAAAAGTAGAGTATTTTACTTTAAATATATAATGTAGCTATGATATGTAATTCTAATACACATTATAATTATGCTTTGTATTTTATTTAAACAATAGTTACTATAGATAAATATCTCTTATATGCATTGTACATCATGTAAATATTCCTTATAAAAATCAAATATATCTCCAAAAAGCTGATGGAAGTCCATCTACGATTGTCTTGGGTTATCTACCACTAGTGAATTAGCCAGCGCTTCGTGCGGTCATTAAATAAATATAAAATATAGATAAATAATTATTTAATTTTTAAAATTGAAAATATCAATCTTTGTTCATCAATTAGTTTTATCTTTTCTATATTGTTCAATTGTAACACTACTGTTGTTCTAATAATATTTTCAAAGCTGAAGACAAATGAAAATGCAAATCTCACTTCAATTCATTCAACATTGAACAAATAACCCTCCTTAGTTTGATCATATCGTATATTGTAAAATGCAATTATAAATAATCCGGTAAAAATAATAGAAATTCGGCCTAACATGATGCAAATAGAAAAACTTCAGAACCTAAAGGATCATGAGTCATATACTCTGTTGTGTGTCTTTTTTCAGCCTACTCATTACCTTCTTGACATTATTGAAATTTATCTTCTTCTTTTTTTCCTTTTTGTATTTTTCTTGATTGTCTATTTTTCTTTTTCTTATCTTTTTCCCTTCCATTTTCCATCTTAATAGTTTTCTTATGTAATCACTTCTTTCTTTATATTCATCCCAACATTATTTTTTGGCTCACTTTTACCTATTCTCTTTTTATAAAGTATGTTTTACCTTTTTTTTTAATCCATCTGAAAAATTAGTAATTGTAGTTATCTTTAATTAAAATAATCAAGTTGATTTGCCTATTTCCTTCTACTAATTTTACACAAAATGCAAAAAATCAAATTTTCTCTTAATTAACTATATCTCATAAACTTATGATTTATGTGATATATTAAACATCCAAAATTACTTCATAAATAAGTTGGTTATAAATGGTTATCTTCCTCTTTCATTTCCCACACTTTTTAGTACATAAAAGTCATTGTGCCTATAAAGTGTATCGTGAGTTCCTCGTATATAATAAAATATATTATGTCCCCTTCCACAACTATTTAAATTTTCTATCGAGCTCTCCAATTTTTAATATTTGGCGAAAATTACTTGTAAAACTTTTATCAATGATTTTGGTCTTATAAATTTATACATCCTTTTCAAATTTACCTATTTTTTTAGATTTTTTGTTTGTTTTGTATCCTCCGTGCAAGTAATATTTTGTTTTGCACAACGTAACGGTGTAAGTTTATAGAGCTCAGAACATCAAAATTTTATCCTCCCCGTTGTCCATACCGTAAAATAATTTAAAATATAGGTTTAATTACCTTTTTCATCAAAATTTTGTACCCTTCCTATTTTAAAAGATTTTACGATCTAATCATGATGTTAAATTACGCTATATAATTATTCTTTAAGGATATAACTTTTCTTTCTAGTATCCGTACCCTTGAAAATAATTAACCTTCATTCAATAATCAAATCAATTCTCCTTTTATCTCTTGTTAATCTTATGAAACATCTTAAAATATTTTATGTTTTGACTAACTTCTCTTACTGTTGATCATTTATTACTACTCCTTGCCATGTTTTAAACCAAGAAAAAAAATGATTCCATACCAACACTAAAAAATTATTTTTCGTTAAATGATTAAAGAAAAAGTAATGAATGAAGGTCCAGTGAACAACAATTCTTCTCTTCTCTTTGGCAGAAAGGTGAGACAAATAACTTTATTAAATTATTTTTATTCTAACCCAATACAGTTTCTATATTATTCAAGTAGTAAGCCCAAAGAGTATAGAATCAACAAATGGTGGTAATGATTTATGAAAATCTGAAAAACTTGAAGACTTTTTTCAACAAAAATAAAATGAAAAACTTAAAGACTTTTATCAACAAAAATAAAATGAGAAACTTGAAGACAATAATTTTACATATCAATAAATAATTATGAATTAAATCGTAGTTTGAAAATTACAAACAATTTTACATTCTCATGCTCTTTCATTAGGTATATTATAAGTTGATTCACATGACTACGAAATAACATATACTTACTTCCTTAAGCAGCATGCACGTTTAGGTAGATAGTTATTCTTGGACTATGGCATTACTTGTACTTGATTGCGAGCATGTCTATCTTTTAGTTCTTTCTATGCATATGTTAGCCAACTGTTGTCAGTTTATGATATCTACTGGTACATAGTATTTGTACCGATACTATCTTACTGCATTCTTTTATGAGTGTAGAGCTTAGGATGATGTCTACTTCATGTTTCTTTGGTTGAATCATGTGGCTAGCTACGAAGCATCCAGCACGAGTTCATGGACGGATGGTCATCTTGGGTGTTTCTTTAGTTACTTGTCTCATTTGTTCTCGAGACAGTATTGTACTTACATTTTTATTCTTCTCTTTATGTATTTAACTTAGACCTTGTATCTTAGTGGCTCTTGTACTGCTTTAGATCAGACTTCTTGGGTAGTACTTGTATTTTCATATTAATGATATGATATGATTTCGACTTTCATTACATTGAATTATTATTTATGATTGTGAGTTTAAGGGTTAAGGGAAGGGTTCACCTACCAAGGTGGGAGAAGGTAGGTGCCCGCACGACTATGTGATTTGGGTCATGACAAGTTGATATCAGAGCCCTAGGTTATCCGGTCTATAAAGTACAAGAGTAATGTCTAGTAGAGTCTCGTGGAATGCTACGTAGACATCCGTACACATCCACGAGAGGCTATAGGGCATTTAGGAATCTTCCATTCTTTCTTTCTTATCGTTCCACTTCGGTCAAATTGATATCTAGATGTGCCCAATTGGTATCAGTTCAATTCCAATTGGTATCTAACAGTGTCGTCATTATGGTGTTGTGTGAGTTATAGTTTTATGTAAGGAACGGTTGATGAGTCCCATAGAGGAGTAAGTTTCGAAGGCATTAGCAAATTCCCTTAACTACAACAACTCCCTACTATTTCAGGAAATCTTGTTGCAATGAGTCTTTCTCATGCATGTTGTCCCGCACACGCGAAGGGAGGGCTGCCGAGGTGAACTCATAATGTGCTAAGGATCACTCCTGCGAAGCCTTGTCCATAGGGGCGAGTCCGCCATAGCGAAGGGTCGCTCGCGGGAGCGGACCTTGTGCATTCTTCCTTGTCCGCAAGAGTGATCATTTTCCCACCATAGCGCGATCACTGCAGCAGAAGCTCAATCCGCTGCAGTGGATGTACAAATCAAAACCAGTGAGCAATTCTAAAAAAAAATTCAAAACCTGTTCAAGCTCAAAATTCATACAAAAAACATCGTAAATCATGAAATCCCTGCACATGAAACCCAAAGCCTGACGAGGGCATAATTTACCTACTAAATAAAGAGTTATCCATCCAAAGAAAACCAACGAAAACCAAAAACAAGAAAAACCAATTTGTCTCCAAGTCACCAAAACAAACCAAACCATTTTTTAGAAATACCAATCCCTACAAGGGCTAAAACCATGATTTAAAAAGGGGAAAGGGGGAACCAGCTACTGCTGCTTCATGCTAGTCACCTCATCACCTCTCTCATCAGAACTGCTAGCATCACCAGCAACGTCAAGCTTGGTCACGAATGAATATCGCTCAATGATGTCCTTGTCCTCAATCGGAAGTGGGTCATTTGGATACATCTTCTTGAACATTCCTTTAAAACTCCTACATACCACAATAGCAGCTTACCCTGAGATTTGTTCTTCTTCTTTGCACATCAAAGTCAGTAATAAACTGGCCCTGAGCCTTAGTTATGGTGGTATAAACTGTCTCCAGTGAGGCAACCGAAGTCTTGATCTCTTCTTGATCCATCATATAATTTTCCATCTCCTCCTTGGTGTAGTAGCTAGCGGCAGGACCGGATGGGCCAGCCTCGGTGGAAGGTATAGAAATCCCCATGATTTACCCCCTCATCTCCTCCATTTGGGAACCCAATATCTCAAAGGTCCCCATAGGCCGTGTGGATGCAGTACCACTCCCACTCTCTCCCTGGCACACATCTACCCTGATATCAACATCAACCTTCCTTTTCTTGCTCTAGACCATAGTACATTTCCCCTTTACTTTCAGAAGGTTAAAGCTAACATCAGAGTCGACCATCTCATCTATACCCCTCGGCATAAGGTGGTAATGAGGCAAGAAAATATCAAACTCGGACCAGGATTCGCTACAAACTCTGCCCACTCCCCAACAACATGGTGACCCATATTCACCAGAATGTTATCTAAAATGCACGCGATCATGAGGGTTCGGGTGTAGGTAACGTCGGTAGTGTTGCTCGAGGGGCGTACCTGTCAAGTGATAACGTGCAACCACCTCCTAGTCTCTGCGGTAAAGTATGTGCTCCTAATCCCTGACTTCTTGTTGACCCAATTAATAGCATCCCTACCATCCTCAGCGATTAGTTTTGACATTATCCATGTCCCATTACTGCAACGGTCCTTATTCTCCATAGCACTCACTAAGAGGTTTGGCAAGCTGTAATGAGCATTGATCGCCTCGGCCCCAATTTTCACCACTTTTCCCCAAATGGCGATTTCCGAATCAGGGACAGATAAGTTCACCATATCAAGGTGAGCGTAGAACTCTCTAACCCAACATCCATTCTCCTTGCCAGAGTCGTCAACAAAACAATTCCACTCAATTCTATTAAGTCGTGTAAATAACTCTTGAGCCTGTAGTTCTACGTTCTTCATTTTGATTCCTTGCTCAAATAGCAACCCCTTACCCATATACTCCATGTATCAGTGCTAACACTCTGAAGTCAGGAAACAAGTATAATTCTGAACACCTCTTCCTTCGTTCTAAGACATAATTCCAATAATTATACCCGCAAGAATCATGTAAGTTAGTTCTAATAATTTTTCCAAGTACGGTAATAAATTACATAGCATATAAGCCGAAGAAACTCATGAAAATAACCCCGAATGAGCTAGTGCGAAGCTACTGGTTCATCACTATCTGATGCAGAGGAAGAAGAGCCGCTGCAGCGAGACCGCTGCTGCAGACAAGGGCTCGCTGGGGTGGATGATTCTGCGGTAGCAAGCACCAGCTTCAGTGCCACATGCAAATCCCCTTACCCCTTAGGGTGCTCGCCCACACATTTTAACTCGCCATGGCAGTGTCGCACCTGCGGAAGTGTTCGTAGGTGCGGACCCATCGTCTTCATCAGACTAGCCCTAAAAATTTCAAGAATTTACTCCCTATTGGCTCAAAATCAATGTATTTCTCTCAGATCGGGTAATATTCTAGCATGCATGACCCATAGACTTCATTAAGCATGATTTCAAGCAACCAACACACCAAAGATTTCAAGAAATTGAAACCCACCACTATGAACAACCATCTAGCATCCTTCGAAATTTCCACCCCAAATCCGAGAGTTTCTACGGTGTTACTTTGTGATAGGCCTATTTTTATGACCAAGATACTAACCAATTTCATATTTCTCCCTACCACCCACCTGAAACCCCGATAAGAAAATTTCAAAATTTTACCTTATACTAGACAAAATTTAAGCATGAAAATCTCAGATTTGTACTCTTATATTTGTTCTAGAGTTGATAGTAGAAGATTTCGTACCTTAAATTGAAGGCTTGGAGAGCATTTGCGGTGTGAAGAGACCCTCCGTGCCTTATACCTTGCTTGCGGGTGTGAGGGGTTTATGGGTGGGATGGTGGTAGTGAGACGATGTGAGGAGAGGGGGAGTGAGTTTTGAGTAGTAGAGGAGATGAAGGACTCCTCTAAATCTTTCTATTTTCCCGACTATCTGCCGCAGCGGATGTGGCCCGCTGCAGCGCATCCGCTGTAGCGGTCGTATGAACCGCCCTAGTGGATTTGGCCTGTTCTTCCTAGACCTACCGTAGCATCACAAACCGCGCCCGCGAGGCCCGCCTTGGAGAATAACCTTCCACATGGTGAATACACATCATGCCCGTGCCTTTCGAAATTGATTACTCTGCCCCGGTGTAAGTCGATCCTATTTTCTATACGAAATGACTTATTACAATAACTACAGCTAGGTCGAGATCGCGTGTGTCCAAGCTTCTTATGAAGTGTCAAACCTGGATGTCTCACGTCATAAGTTGTATCACCCCTGTTTATCTCTTTTCCGTTCTCTATCATTCAAGGACGAACGATTGTTTAATTCGTATCTGATGTGATGACCCATTTAGCCATCACGGAAAAAATTTATCATCTCTTGACCATATCATCCTAGACCAGTTGTACCCGATAGTTGTACCCAGAGAAATTTCAGTTAAGTGGACCCTTAGTTGAGTTATGACGTGATAAAAAAATTGAACTAGCAAAATAAATCTAAGCCGCACCCCAGCGAAGAGTGGACCGCGCCCGCGTGTCGGCCCTAGGGAGCCCTCCATCCGTCGTGGCGAAAGAAGGGAATTCTCCAGTGTCCGCACCTATGGCAGACACGCGCTGCAGCATTATCCGCCCCAACGAGTAAGTGATAGGCGGACCTAGTATTTAAATATCATTTTCAAGATTTGGTCTCATTTTCACCCAACACACTTTTCCAGCCGACTTTAGAGCCAAAAATGAAGAGAAGTTTCATGAAATCTTGGGTCAGGTAATTTCTAGAACCACAACAACTTCATTTTCTCTAATTAATTTCTTCACTTAGTAGTGTTTGGTTTTAGAATTGGGAAATAGGAAGTTCTTATCTTGGGCAACCATAGATACGTCATCTTGCTGATATTTGAAATAAAACTAGTGTTTGACATATCCAGGTTCAAATCATAGCCTAATTTCAATTTACTACTTGCTCTTGCTCCCCCCTTAATGGTTATTAGATCTTTTCTTAAACCACCACTTGATCCTTTAATCTTTACATTTTCGACTTAAATTCTTTTAAGGATTCCTTGATTTGATATATCCCTTGTACTTATCGCTCTGGTGCATCAGGATTATATCATTTTGGTTGGGATGATTTATATATTATTTATTTTCCATGATTGTCATCATCAAAGTGTTCATACTATCGTGGGTTCCTTCCTGGTCTTATCATTTGTACCCTTACTATAACGACATATTTGGTCGTTATGTCACTTTTAACACATTTAGCCCCACTGACCCTTCCTCAAGCCCTATTAGTATGACCTTGACCCACGGGGATAGGGGTGCAGTTTTCGAGGTGATTGGGCTAAATTTTATATAACTTTTGCGAAATGGAACCTTAAAGTGAAAAGTGTTTGACCAATAGTTGACTTTTAGGTAAACAAACCTTTTTCAAAAATCCGTCAATTCTGAGAGGTCCAGATGATTAATTGTGACTTGGTGGAATGTTCAGTTTGGTTCCTGAGACACTCGAGAGCATTTTGGGTTATTTGTTAGAAAGTTGGTGTTTGGCCATTGGGTGTTGACCGGATCAAATAGACCTTCGTTGGGCATTTCGAGATCACGAGTGAGTCCGTAGTGTATTTTTATGTGTGAATGCATGTCTGGTTTAGGTATAAAAGGTCTCGGGTGATTGTCAGAATATTGGGAGGAACTTATGAAAACCAGATTTTTTCCTGGTTTTTGGTGTCTCGCCCCAGCGAGACTATTCATGCCTCAGTGGGTCTGCCTAGTAGAGCCTGGCCCACTGAATAAAGATTGTCGTGGCGGGTATGATTCCTCCAGAGTGGATGACGCTGAACCAGAAACTCTTTTTATTTCTAACTTCGAACTCATTCCTCCTATTTACCAAATCTTCAACCTATATAGCATTAAGGGTGATTTGAAGAGTTTTCAGTTGTTTCATCTTGGGGGTAAGTTCCTTTACCTTGTCTTATAATTAGCTACCTCTTTAAGCTTTATTTAATGGTAAAAATGAATGGGGTTAGTTGGGGAAGATGACCTTCAACCTTACTTTGAGTAGTTAAATTTTGTGTTATATAATTAAGTTTATTTGAAATCTTGCTGGTATTAACATGGAATGTCATAAATTAGTGGATACGAAGATTTATTTCTAAAATTGGATTAAGAGATTAATTATGAAGAGTTAGGGTTGAGCCGCATATTGGGGTTTTTTTTTAATCTAAAGATGATTTTAGTGATTTAGTGAGTTTAATTAGCAATTGGAGGATAGTATTGAATGCCTATGATGTTGGGTTACCAGTCCCACCCTTGAAATCCCCATGTTGCCCTTGTAGGCCCGATTCCCCTTTTTTTAAAGTTGATTTTCGATTAGAACGGATGTATAGCGGTATGAGTATTGTTAGTTTCCATTTCTAACTTAGATTTCGATCATGGATAGACTTCGAGTATAACTGAGACCCTCAGAAAGGTAAGGCTCCAGTGGGTCTATTCGTGGCACTAGCTCGGCATTCAAGTAGGTTACAGTTTACCTTATGGTTAGACTTCGGTTAGCGAAGCATATGTAGACTTATTGGTTATTGGAGAAAGCATGTTACACCTTCGGGTATGAAGTTGGAATGGAATACTTAGGTTGGTATTGTTTCTTGATTATGGTTGTTGTATTATTTGATCTAGTGACTCGTCGCCACGTGTGTGATACTAGACTTGATAATGTATAGAGAAAGGATTGATTCATTCTTTACATGATGTTATATGTCCATGTGTGGCACGATTGGTTTGATTTATTCCCATTGGCATTGATATATTCTCATTGGCATTGATATTATTCATACATATATTATCATATATTTGGACTGGGTTGTACGTTCCACAACATACATACATACATACATACACACACACACACATACACACACACACACACATACACACACACACACATATATATATATATATATATGTTCCACAACATATATTGGATCGGGTTGTACGCCGCAGTAGGTACATGGATTTTGCGGGTCCCCCATGGGTCATTACTATCTTAGTATGGAGGTATTCTGCCCGGAGCGTGTATATATCATCACATTCCATATGCATTCATATTCACTTATTCATACTTATTGGATTCGGACTTGGTATTTGTAATTATGATTCTATTCTTTGATTGTGTTATGTTTATACCTTGTTGTGAACATGCCTATCTTCCAGTCTCTTACTTTATATATGTTATCTAACTGTTGTCTGCCTATGATACTTACCGGTACGTAGTATTTGTACTGATACTCCCTTGCGTCATTCTTTTATGAGTGCAGAGTACGTGATGTGGTCCATTTCCTCTTCTTATGACTGATTCCCAAGGCTTGCTGACGAATATCTAGGGTGAGCACGTGGATGGATCTGAAGCCCGAATGACTCTCTTTATCTACTTTCTTATTTTTCTATTCTGAGATAGTATTCTATTTTTCAGACTTTGTATTTATATTCAGACTTGTAGTTATGTAGTAGTGGCTCTTGTACAACCTTAGATCAGATTCATTGGGATTGTTGTATTTTTTCTACACTATTTCTTTATCTATCTTAGACATATTTTATATATTCGATGGTTGGGTTTAACTTTATTATTGATTGATTTGTGATTAAGGGACGGGTTTGCCTACTGGGTGGGAAAAAGGTAGGTGCCCGCACGTTACCCAGTTTGGGACGTGACAAGTTGATATTAGAGCCCTAGGTTACCCGGTCTATAAGTACAAGAGCATGTCTAGTATAGTCTTGCGGATCAGTACGATGAGCTCCGTACTTATCTGTGAGAGGATGTGAGACATTTAGGAAACTTTAATATCTTTATTCTTTCGTGCTACTTTATTCAAATTGGTATCTAATTCATTTTTATTCTCTCTTAGATGGTGAGGACACGAGCTGATTTAGCGAGGGACAGGGTGCTTGGGCCGTCATAAGAGGACGGGGACAAGATAGATGATATGGTCGAGCTAAAGGTCGTGGTGCTGCACCGGCCAGAGGCAGGGCCACTGTGGCTAGACAAAGCTGGGCATGGTCAACTTCTCCAGAGTGATAGCCTGAGAGAGCACCAACAGTTGGGGGAGGTATGGGGCCAGCCCAGACTCACCCCGAGGTATTCATGTCCAACCCAGTATTCCAGGACACATTAGCCCATATACTTCTATATCTCGATGCCCAGCATGCCATGGGCAGTGTTGACACCCAATTTTGTCCCATCTTTTTTGATTTATTTGCAATTTTAAATATTTTTGACACCTCAAAAAATATTTTTTTTATATATACATATAGACATATATATACATATATATTATTATTCTTATTATTATTATTATTATTATTATTATTATTATTATTATTATTATTATTATTATTATTCGTATTTCTACAACCATTTGCCTTTTCAAATCATGATCGTAGTTTCTATTGTAATATTCTATATTATTTTATTTTTAGCAAAACGACATCGTATTTTCATTTTTTAATTAAGCATTAAGCATTTCACATATATTATGTTTTATTGTTATCACATCTTATACTATATTCTATATAATTCATTTTTGTTATTCAAAGCATTTTTAATATTAAACCCCTTTTATATTTTTAATCCATAACCCATTTTCATTTTCCCTACCCAAAACAATTTCACCTAAAACTAATTTCATTCCCACAAACTAGCCCAAACCCCTAACCCCTAACCAAATTCGGAACCCAACCAAGCCCAAATTTCGACCCAACCGGCCAATCCCAATACCCAAATTCACTCCCCAATTAAATTCCCTATCGTCCAATCCCAATTGGCTGACCCAACAACCCAAGCCCACTCATCGGCCCCCAAACCCGACCCTTTCATCAACCAAACCTGTCCCTTACCCCTAAAAACAAAACCCTAAACCAAAAACAAAAACAAAAAAATCGCACACACCCACACCCTCCCAAACTCGCCAGACACCCCTACACCCCCGCCCTACGTCGCCACCCTACCCTGACACCGCCGAACCCTCACCAGTTTTTTTTCTCTCTTACCCTTCCCCAAAAAAGGCAGAGCAGTAGGAACAACAGCTCCCTTTTCCTCTTCTAGACAAAGCTACAAGCTTTGTCAACCATGGAACAGAGGTTTTTTGCTCCATTTTCGTGCTATGAATCACGTGAAGCCTGCAAAGCCATCAAACGTTCGGATTTTGAATGATTTCATTTGACCAATTTCAAAATCAAAAGCCTAAAAATCCCGCCCAAAGGAGCCCTAGCAAACCCTAAGTTCATCTTATAAATATTAGCATGTGGAGTCCATTTGAGAGAGGCTTTTTTTTTGGACGAAAATCTCTCGGTTCTTCAAAAGCCAAACAAAAAAAAAATTGACTTTTTCGTAGTTTTTTTTACTCCCATTTCTGGTTCGACAAAGACGTAAAACATTTAGGCCTTTGTCCCTTCCAGTCGCATAAACACACTTCTCCGAGCGGACTCGATGATTCGAAACACGCCTCAGTTCGCTACCCGGAGGAGGTCAGTAAATTCGAATTCTCTCTTTTATTTTTTATTTGCTGTGTTTAGTTGAAGATTTAGCTTTTTTTTTAGTATGATTGGTTATTGTATGTCGTTGTGTGCTTAATATATATGATTAAATTCTATTAGATTGGATGTTGTTCAGTTGATCATGATTAAGTTAAGCTATTTAGTTATTAAGGCCATGTATATCTGATTCCATGTATTAAAATGAGATTATAACTTACTAAGGTTATATGAATTTGATTTAGACTATATCTGAGCCTATTGGTAAGCTTGTACTTAAATAAGTATCTGATATTTGCACTGATTAAGTGAAAATCCCGATTTGGCTTGAGTTCTGGATTTGTTTGTCTTCTAGGAGGATTATAATGGGGATAGTTCGAATGCATTTGTGATAGTTATGTCTGTTTAGTAGTTTATGTATTATCAATGTGTTGTTATTAAGACTCAAATTCAATCTTATATGATGCATGTGTTTGTTTAAGTATGTTTCATAACAAGAATGGTTAGCAGATCATGTCTAGCCTAGATCAGTCCTGAATATATGATCGTGCTTGATTTTTTGAGTCATCTAAGCCTCATATTAAGTAATGGCAAGGCTATAATGATCGACTAGTTGTGTGAGGATGATTTTGTATGTCCAGATTGTCACTACTGACCCTGTGTACTTAGAATTTTGTCTTTAAATGGTCATTCTATACACCCTACTTGTCCTCTATGACTATTCTATTTGCTTATGAACCATACTATATCATGTTATGTGCTAAATGATAATTTTTATAGGAGTCTCATGTTAAGCTGAA
This sequence comes from Anisodus acutangulus, assembly GCA_029783415.1. Lineage (NCBI taxonomy): Eukaryota > Viridiplantae > Streptophyta > Magnoliopsida > Solanales > Solanaceae > Anisodus > Anisodus acutangulus. The sequence continues at coordinate 33,823,829 of CM056498.1, read as the reverse complement.
ATAGGTGCTTTAGGCAAAATTATATGAAATCCGTCTACCCATACTAGGATCTTGTATCTGATTTATCATGTGTCGAATTTGTTTGGTATGAAATGATAAGTTTAAGTTTATATTAGCCATGCCATGTTTCCCCCTTTACTTGCCAGTTTGTTTACATGTTGTTGAGATCTTCATGCCTAATGTGTCTAAGTGTTACTATGTCAAGCATATAGCATGAATAGGGCCTTGTGTGTACGCTACCTAAGCTAGTGATCTTGTATCTTTCAAGATGCTACTCTAAAATGAGCACTTGTTCATCACTTTGCCTCATCTGCCTGCTGGACCGTTTATATATTTGTCTTGCATATCTGGATGGGGGAATATCTTTATGTTAGCCTCTGTCATCTCTTAAATTGTATAGTATATGTCTCACCTTATAAGTTGTGTAAAAGACACTTGTATTAGGGGAGTAATGGCCTGCAAATGACTATCCGATCCTTCTCATATATTTCTAAGTCTGGTTAAGCATGTTGTATTCTTTCCTGTACCTATTTCTGTTATGGGAGGATAATGCATAAACTGGTTTCTTATTTTGCCATTTTTCTGAACACACATAGTAATTAGACATGTCTCTCTTAAATATGTATCTGAATTAAAGGATTTTTGAAGCAAGCTAGTTAGCTTAATGTATGTGTTCATCCCTCTAAGCTTCTTTTTTAACATTCTATTCTGGATCTATCCATTCAAATTTAGGATTAAGCATGCCCATGTGTTTGATCTATTGGTTATATGTATAAATTGCAGTGAAGTTCATGTGTATGTCTCCCTATTTATGCTTGGACTTTTTCTCCATCTTGCTTAGTTTACCAACTATTTCGTACCCTGAGGTGTCTTTCATGGGTTCTACTTTTCGTTTTGTGATCCGAAATTACCTTGGTCTTTCCCTTCCCCAGATCTATTGAGTTTTAGAAATGAAATGCCCCAAGTATATCATGCATATTTCAGAATATATCATGTATATCAGTCCTTTATATGGCTAAGTATGCTAAATGCGGGTTTGTATATTTGTTGGAAATTGAGGGGATTAGAACAATGTGTATATTGGGCTCGCCTTCCCTTCCTCCCTTTAAAATCCGAAAGATGTGTGTGATGGGCCTATCCTCCTATACCTGCGCATCTGAACCTAACCAGTTGGGTCGAGGCCCGACAACATATTGCCTTCCATGAATTATTTATTTACATTTTTTTTATGTATATATTTTCATGCTCCGTCTATTAATCCTTTTCTTTTCTTTCGTTTGCATGAAATGCATCGGGAGAAACGAAGAGTCTCATTATGAGACTCATCATGATCATTGCCGAACGAAGACCCGCATTCACACTCCTTGCATTCTCCAAATTTGAGATTTCAAAACAAATAGGGCTAGATGACATCGTCATCCGCCTTAGTCACTTTTATTATTACTCTTTAATTTCGGTATTTCTATTTGGGGTCTGTAATAATTATTTAATGCTTGTGTGATTGTTAGGATATTTAGAATAATTAGGCCATGAATGGATAGTTAGTAGGGTACTTAAAACCCGTCGCTAGCTTATTTATTTATAGGCCCGGTTAATTCAAACATAGAAATCCTCCGCTAGTTTATTTATTTTTTAGGCTCGTCATGCATATTTAAAATTTTCAAAACAAACTTTGGTCACCTTCTATTCACTTTATTAATCATACAAGTACATCTTTTTTTTAATAATTTGCAACTCAAAATGATTTCCAAAAAATTACTTCTTTGGCATTATGAGTAATTCGTTTTTCTCTTTACTATTAATTGTCACAAATGCACGCTTTTCAACTTAAAATGTATTTTTTTAATATCATACTTGAAAATTTGTACAACATACATCCCTTTCATTAATTATTTGCAAACATCTTTTAAGTTTATATTTTAAAACATGCATTTTCCTTAGTACAATAATTAACCTGAGTTTGACCGGATAACCGCAAGTTAGCGGATCTTAAAGGATGTCTAACCCCTTCCATTTAGGATAATAAAGAATCCTTACCTAGAATCTCATTAGTTTCGCAGACCTTAAAATTGGAGTTATTTTGCAGCATTTATCTAATATGTAGGTGTCCTAATTCACCGTAGAATAATTAGGTGGCGACTCCTTAATCATACCCAGGAATCACCGGATATGTTGTACTCCGCTTTGACCCACGTGGTCGAAAAAGGGCGCGACAGGCAGTACCACTATGCCAGGTGATTCCTAGACCAGAGCAGGAGTACGGACTCCTGAGTAGGAGCAAACACCAGGGATGCAACCTGCTGCTGCCATAGCCCCGTGAATTGATGGTATACTAGCCCCTGAGGGTGTTCCTAGGCTAGTAGCAGCCCAAACTTTGACACTTGGGGATTAGAGCTTATCGATAGGTTTTTGAAGATGGAGCCACCAGATTTTACAGCATGTATAGCGAGGATGCATATGAGTTCATTATGTATATGCATGAGAGCTTTTACAAGATGGGTATTGTGAAGTCTCATGGTATGGATTATGTGTCTTTCCAATTTTGCGGAGACGCGAAAATGTGGTGAATGTATTATGCTGAGGGCAGATCTGTTGGTTCAACTCCACTCATCTGGGTACAGTTCCACCAGGCCTTCTTGGAGAAGTACGTGCCACGTACTTTGAGGGATCATCGCAGGGATGAGTTCACCCATTTACATCAGAGAGGTATGTATGTGGCAGAGTATGAGGTCAGGTTCTTATTTTTGGCTCGGAATGCGACACAGTTAATTCTGACAAAGCCAAAGAGGGTTCGTAGATTTATTAGTAGACTTGTGCTTCCACTTCATATTTCTTGTGTTCAGCTTGTGGCCATGGGGTATTCCTTCCAGGCAGTAGCAGATCATGCTGTGAGTATCGAGTCTGCAAAGGCTCAATCTTTTGAGGGATCTAGTGAGAAAAGGCCTCATCTGCATGGTGGGTTCAGTGGTTCTCGTTACAAATGTGAGGGTCAATCTTCCAGGACCTATCAGTCAGTCCTCAGCCATCTCATTTAGTCTGCACTGCAAGCATCTTCAGGTGGCCCTTCTAGAGGTTCTTTCTCTCATCCATCTGACTAAGGTGGTCCATTCAGTTCTTCAGCTCCGTGTATTAGCCTCCAGCACCCATAGTTTGTTATGGTTGTGGTGAGCCCGATCACCTCATGAGAGATTGTATCCCACTTAGACAGAGTGAGACTCAACAGGATTTCCAGTTTCAGACCTCAAGGACTCCAGAATCTTCTGGTAGCCGGGGTTGTTCTTCAGTGAGAGGCGGTGCTCAGTCAGGACATGGTGGTTCTCATTCATCCAGGGGTGGACATCAGTCTGGTAGGGGTGGTTCCCAGGTCTCTAGTGGAGGAGCGTAGTTTGGCCAGAGTGGTTGTGGTGGTGTGTATTGCTTTGCTTTTCCTGATATGCCCGAGGCCAAGGCTTCTGATGCTGTGATCTCAGGTAACATTTTTGTTTGTCATCAGCCGACTACGGTCTTGTTTGATCTCGAGATTTCCGTAGAGAGTACGATTCCGTCGGAACGGATGACGTTGAATCATAAATCCTTTTTATTTCTAACATCGAGCACATTCCGCTTATTCACCAAATCGTCAACCTAGAGAGCATTAATGGCGATTTGAAGAGTTTTGAAGGTGTTTTATCTTGGGGGTAAGTTCCTTTACCTTGTATTATAATTATCTACCTCTTTAAGCTTGATTTAATGGCAAAAATGAATGGGTTAGTTGGGGAAGAAGACCTTCAACCTTACTTTGGGTAGTTATAGTTTTAGTTATATAATTAATTTTATTTGATGAATCTTGCTGGTATTAACATGAAATGTCATGAATTAGTGTATAAGAAGCTTGATTTCTAAAATTGGATTAAGAGATTGATTATGGAGAGTTAGGGTTGAGCCACAAATTAGTTTTTTTTTTATCTAAAGATGATTTTAGTGATTTAATGAGTTTAATTAGCAATTGGAGGATAGTATTGAATGCCTATGATGTTGGGTTACCAGTCCCACCCTTGAAATCACTGTGTTGCCCTTGTAGGCCTAATTTCCCTCTTCTTAAAGTTGATTTTCGATTAGAACTGATATATAGAGGTATGGGTACTGTTAGTTTCCATTTCTAACTTAGATTTTAATGATGGATAGACTTCGAGTATAACCGAGACCCTCAGAAAGGCAAGGCTCTAGTGTGACTGTTTGTGGAACTAACTCGACATTCAAGTAGGTTACGGCTTACCTTATGGTAAGACTTCGGTTAGCGAAGCATATGTAGAGTTAGTGGTTGTTGGAGAAACCATATTACGCCATCAGGTATGAAGTTGGGATGTAATACTTAGGTTGGTACTGTTGCTTGATTGTGGTTGTTGTCTTATTTGAACTAGTGGCTCATCGCCACGTGTATGATACTAGAATTGACAGTGTATAAAGAAAGGATTTATTCATTCATGACATGATGTTATGTGTCCATGCGTGGCACAATTGGTTAGATATATTCCCATTGGCATTGAAATATTCTCATTGGCATTGATATCATTCATACATATATGCTCATACATTTGGACCGGGTTACAAGTTCCACAATATATATATATATATACATATATATTTATATTAGATCGGGTTGTACGCCGCAACAAGTACATGGACTTCACGGGTTCCCCATCGGTCATGACTATCTAGGCTTGGAGGTATTCTGCCCGGAGCGTGTGTGTATCATCGCATTACATATGCATTCATATTCACATATTCATACTTATTGGATTCAGACTTGGTATTTGTAATTGTGAGGCTATTCTTGGACTGTGTTGGGTTTATACCTGATTGTGAGCATGCCTATCTTCCAGTTTCTTACTTTATATATGATATCTAACTGTTTTCGGCCTATGATACTTACAGGTACATAGTGTTTGTACTGATACTACATTGATGTATTCTTTTATGAGCATAGAGTACGTAACAGGGTCCACTTCCTCTCCTCGTGACTGATTCCCTAGGCTTGCTGACGAGCATCTAGGATGAGCACATGGAGGGATCCGCAGTCCTGATGACTATCTTTATCTATTTGTCTTATTTTGCTATTCCGAGATAGTATTCTATTTTTCAGACTTTGTATTTATATTCAGACTTGTAGTTATGTAGTGGTGGCTCTTGTACGGCCTTAGACCAGATTCCTTAGGATTGTCCTATTACTTCCACACTATTTATGTATATATGTTAGACTTATTATATGTATTTGGTGGTTTGGTTTTATTTTATTATTGATTGATTGATTAGTGATTACGGGACGAGTTCCCCTACCAAGTGGAAAAAAAGGTAGGTGCCCGCACGTTCCCTAGTTTGGGATGTGACACTTACCATTTAAAATATTTTTGCTTGTCTTCCCCTACTAGGAATACCCTGTGGCCTTAGTATCTTGTCATAACATTATGCTTACCCTTGCGAACATTTGTCTACCTCTCATAGTCTTCATCACACATTACTCAGTCAGTATGAAGTTGTTCACAATGGATGATGTATGCTCTTTTTCTTCCATTAATGGGACTTATCTTGTTTCCAGCCCTCGCACATTGTCCAACCCTTGTGGATGAATTAGGGTAGCTGGTTTGGGCGTAACATTTTGCGCCCCTTTTCTTTAACCCTATTCTGAAATGAAGCCTCATGTAACTTGATTTTGAAAATCTATTCTCCTATCACTCCTCTGGTCCGGGGTTACTATTTAAATGAAATACTCATAGCAACTCTTATATTCAAAAGACGCAATTCCCTAAGGGGCGAAAAACATTCTCAAAATGCTTCAAACTGTCTAACACCTTTTTTTTTGCTTTGCATTCCCCTTTGATCTTATTTCGGCTTGCCCTTTCTTGCCCAAAGCCTGGGATTTCATAAAATCATCAGATGATATCTTATCAAAAACAGGAAGTTTATTTAGTGTAGTCATTTGAAAACATGCCACCCATTCCGGCCCTAAGTTGGGTTAGGTGCTCTATATCTTTTTCCTTCGCGATATGTATATGTAACTTTACTGTCTCTTAGACTAGAAGTTTTCTCTTCAATTAACATTATTACGACCACGATTCTTTTTCGTCAGAATATTTTACCCCAATGGGCAGCTTAAAACATCGAATCCCAAAATAGTATCACTTTTCTAGAGTATAAAACAGGTTCATACTGTGCATGTAGAAAGTAGGTAAATGAGTAAGAGAATCAGTAGCATACCTGCACTCGTCCGCTCTCCCTGGGTAGCATTAGAACTCGAGGCTATGTCCTTGCTCTCCTCTTTTCTCCTATAAGCTGGTCTGGGACACTCTCGTATCCAGTGTCCTCGATTACCATACCAATAACAACCTCCTATCTTATTGTGACAAGACCGAGCATGGATCCATCCATATATCCTACAACATGGCCTAGATAGACCCACTCGGTCTAAACCACTCCTATTATGATGCTAAGATATCAAGGGTTGTGACCCATTCCTCGGCCTTACCTGAGAACTCTAATTATACTTGATCTGTTGCAAACATCTGTCATGTTGATCATGCATCTGAAATCCTTTCTCATTCTGCCTTCCCCGATAACCACCAACCACTCTAATTATCGTAGTCCATTCTCTTGCTCCAACTGAGTCAGCCCTACCGATCATTAATTGTCCCTTGCCAATAGACTCTCTGGGCTAAGAACTCCCTGACCCTTCCAGGGTCTATCACTATCAATCATACCATGATGGTATCGTACTTGAGAGGCCACCAGCTAGGTCAATACCTAAACTTCCCTCCTAACATCTTCATCGAACGGTGCTAGGGGTATATTTGAAGGTATATCTGATGGTACATGGGTCTCCTTCGGTGCCCTTGATCGTATCAGGGTCGAACACTGGTGAAGAGGTAATCCGCTCGTATCCTCTGAACGGGTCAACCTCGATAGAAGGTGTATCTATTGAAGAGGACATCACTAAAATTGTAAATACGACAAGATTAGGAAAGAAATACTTATAGCTTGGCTCTAGTACATGATCTAGATCAAGAAAGAAGGAAACCATCATAAATGTCATGTAGCTTCTGTTTATAAGTGTGGCGCACAACACACTCATAAGCAAAACTCTACTCGACACGGCTTGTAAACATCCCTATGATAGATCTGCTCTGATACCAAGTTTGTCACACCCCAACCTTGGGATGTGTGGCCGGCACCCTGAGCCCTAAGGTCCAAGCGTACCAATCATGATACCATTAACATATTCCGAAAAAACATGACAAGGCCTCTGATGAATGATTACTGATCAAGAAACAATCACTTGCACACAGAAAAGGCCCAATACATATGTGTAACAAGGTCGATAAGGCCGACCTAAGCACAATGATCCGCTAAGAAAGCTGAGAAGGCCACACTGGACCACTATACACCAAACGACTATATTTAAGCCTCTAGAGAATATCTCAATAATAGCTGGTCAGGACAGGGCCCCGCCATACCCAACTATCTACATATATGCAACCATCATACCTATAAGCTCACTAGACAACTCCGGAAGAAAGGAGCGTGATAATCCTCAGTTGAGTTGAGTCACCTACTATGAGGTATCATCTGAATCTCTATCTATATCTATGGGCATGAAATGCAGTGTCCGAGAAAGGGACATCAGTACGAAGATGTATTGAATATGTAAGGCTGAAACTCTAAACAAGTACAACACTGTAAATGACGCATAAGCTGAAACTGTGACTGAATGCATAACTGTAAGATAGAGTAATAGAAAGACAACTTGTACTCTGAGTGCCTCTTGGGGATAGAATATGCATAATGAAATATAATCATATATGTATAATGTGCCTTAGAGGGCTAAATGACCTTCAGAATGGGGCTCGAATCGTCAAAACTTAAGTTGATTAATCGGGTCCTCAAACGGGCTCGAAACAATGAGTATAACTCGAAATCTTTTGGATATGCTTTAAAATTTGGCCCAAGGCCTTCCTTATCCTTTTTATGAACATTATACTCTTCTCATCTTGAATCGTCCTTACACGATGCACTCAACGTAAGGATTGCAAACACGAAGAGCTTATCGGCTCTTTTAAACTCTTATAACTTCATATTCGATATGCGAATTTATGGGGTGTAACATTTTAAAAAGACTCAATGAAGCGGCAAAAGTAGGAAGAAATATTAAACGAGACCTGAGTTAAAATTTAGAGGGTTAAGGTTAATCTTGGCCTTTGCCGCCTCGCCGGGCCCCGTTGGCCCCGTTTATCATCCTTTAGCTTTCACGTATTTACTTCTTAATATTTCGAACCCCTTTATAAAAATCCTGCCTCTGCCACTAGCTTCCAAAAAGATTAACCAAATAAGTTATTAATACAGAAAGTACACTAACTTGACTAACCTGAATTATTATAGTATGAAAAACTCGTTAGGTAATTTTATTGAGGGAAATGAAGTTTCCTAATAAAAAAAATTCACTCTAAGGGTTCAAATCTCTAGTAACGGTGAAGGAACTACAATCATTTCATTGAACCTTAGAAGGTTCGATCTTTACGAATTCAACTACTCAACTATAATGTTAATTCCCACTCTGTAGGCAGAAACATATTTAAAATTTGAAGTTATGAATTTTATAGTAAATTTAAGTTAGTATACAATAATAACTAGGTTCACAATTAAATAATTTGAGATATTAATGAATTTCTTAGTACATATGCAACACTACTAAAAATCTCTATTTTTTCGCTGAACATTTTTTACTCCACTAAAATTTCTCACTAAAAAATGTCCAGTGGCTATTCCCACTGATATTTGATTGAATTAGTGAGAAAAGAAAAAATAATAGTATTTTTCACACAGAAAAATTAAGAAGTTTCTCAGCGTTTCAATGGAAACCTGTTTCCTACCATTCGTTTTTCCAGTGAGCTGGTTCGGTGCAAATAAGGTGGAAAAACTATGTTTTATAACATAAATTTCTCATTGAATGTCAATGGAAAAAACCTCTAATTCTAGTAGTTCAAGATATACGTAAAATGTAACATCCCGTACTTTCGGGTCACGGTTTGAACCGCTAGGCGTATGTAAAAATTGCTAGGCGTTTGTAAATAGACCCGAGCGTTAGGAAAAATTATGTTATATTTATGTATGCTAATAAAAAGATATTAGCATATGAAAGGATGCAACCCCGAAATAATTTTGGACGTAATAAGTGTGACAATGGGGATTAATAATAATAGTGTATATTCCCAAAGAGGTTATGGACTAGTGTCATATCACGAAATTATGACACTAAGTATATGAAAGTCTTATAAGTTATTGAGATTTAAGTGAATTGGGATCAAGGAATTAAATGTGTGCATAATTAATTAATTATGGGGTATGATACATGTGTGGCGTGACGGTGTGAGCCACAAAACCATTTCACAATGCATGTAATTAGGAGGTGTCATCAATTAATGGTTAGTGGAGGACATCATGATGAGGGGTCGTTATCACGTTGGTAGTGTATATTATAGCCTTGGGAATCTTTTGAAACATTCATCAATTCCTAACAATTCATTTTAGTGAACATTTAATGCTTTGGAGAGAATAAATCGTGGAGCATTTTTAGACTCCTCTAAATTTCATTTGGTTTGCACCTGAAACAGTGCCAATTGTTTAGTAAATTTTAAGATGCAAGCAGGAAGCAGTTCGTTCATTTGGGAAAAGAAAGAGTTGCTTCTTTCCATTTCCTTAATTCCGTAGTATGCTTTGCAAATTCTCGGCCAAATCCTTATTTTGGTTAAGGTTGTCTCCACGTATCTGAGGTATATTAAGGCAAATTATTTATTTCTTTTGGCATGTTCCATGTAACGAAATATAACCGTGATATTGCTCCATAATTTATTCTACTCCTAGTAGTTAAGAATATTCATGTTATTAATTCCTATGCTAAAAGCATGTCTAAATATGTTCCTAAGTCCTTATTGAGGCATACGGGAAATGTGTTGATATTCACAGTGTTAGCCAAAAGGGGCAATGATATTATTGTCATTCGATAAATTCAGAAAATGTTTTATTTTCATTCATGCATTTTCATTTGCATTATATTCATTTATTACCCTCGGCACACATGTGCTATGCACACTACTATATGGTAAATATTGTATATATAGGGGATATGGGGAAAGGGAAAGGTGTTATATACGCACACCACCTGCAGCTGGTACAGACTATCACAAAATAGCCCTAAGAGTCCAATATTGAAGCCTGTGTGGCTAATACGATATAACCGGATGCCTGTGTGGCGGTTATGGGAAAGAAGATGCCCTTGTGTGGCCAATATTTATATGCATACCGCATTTGCATTGTGCATAACTTTTGGGTCCAGAGGCATCTACTGTTGGTCGGTTGTTTCTGTTTCAGTTATTAGTATATCCATGTTATGTTGTTATTCATGCCTGACATACTTAATACATCAATCGTACTGACGTCCCTTTTTTCGGGGAACACTGTGTTTCATTCCCGCAGGTTCAGCTTTAGAGGGTGATGGTTCACGCTAGTAGGTTGCTGGTTCAGCTGATGTTGGAGCACTCTATTTGTTTTAGAGTTGTAGTCTGGTCGTGGTACAATATTTTTGCATACGGATATGGGTACAGCGGGGTCCTGTCCTGTCCTTGTGATGTCATTCTTTAGAGGCTTGTAGACAGGTGTCATGTGTGTAGTAGTCTTGTATGGCCTTGTCGGCCTTGGTATGGGTATGCATATATATAAAAGTTAGTTTTTTGGATAAAGATTTCATATACTAGTCTTTCGGCTTAGTCTATTTTAATTATGATTAAGTGTTGGATGTACGATGGGTGGTACCCGGCGGATAGGAATCCGAGTGCCCGTAGCGGCCTTACGGTTTGGGTCGTTACAAACTTGGTATCAGACCATGTCTGTCCTAGGGAGTCTACAAGCCTGTCTAGTAGAGTCTTGTTTATAGGTATGTTGTGCACCATACTTATAAGCAGGAGGCTGCCTGACATTTAGGGATGGTTTCCATTCTTTCATATCATAGATTGTGCAGTAGAGCTAAGTTTAACTCGTGCCTATTATGGTTTCAGTAATGCCGGTTACCAAAAAGACTTCGGTTAGTTTATACTTGTAGCCAGTAAATGACCGATTTCTACCAAGACGATTGATACGCTAGAAGGGGCAGTATTATTCTTAAAATTTGAGATTATGAGAAGTTGTTTCACTCATATATGGAAGATGGAAGAGATAATGTAAGCCTAGAAAGCAAAATGTTTAGTTAGGTAAAGGAAGTACTAAGCATCGGAACGCAGAAGATTGTAAGGATTTTCTCTGTAGACCATATTGTATTTACGAGTACAACAATCCTTCTTCGAGAAGGATTATGATTAGCAGGGAGATTGAAGTTGGATTGAGTACAAATACGAGTGGTATGATCTCCATTGAGACAAATACGTCAGGGGATATGAGTAAGTCGTTTTCCAAGGGATCGGCGAATCCTGTAGAACTAGAGGAGTTAAGGAAGGTTCATGTATCATCAGTCCTACAACCGGCTTCGTCTGATTAGGATGTAAGGAGACCGGTGTAGGTATTGAATCAATTGGTTGCCTCTCAAGAACGACCTCACCCTGAAGCATTTGATAGAGATAGGCCCTTTTGGGAGTTAGTGAGCTTATAACCGAAGGAATTTATTAGTCGGGGACCGATGATATTTAAAGGGGTCAATGATGCCGATATCTCAGGATCAAAGTTGTAAAGGTCGAGTGAGACCGCCCCGACCGTCGTGTAGTCAAGTAGCAATATTGACAGAAGCATCAGAAGGAATGAAATTCAGATAGCAGTAGTAAATCAAGCATAGTCACAAAGATGCTAGAAGGTGCAACAATTGAGCCATAGAAACAAAGAATAAAATGTAGCAGAATGTGCATCATTAAACTACCAAAGTATAGCAAGAAGATGCCGCAACAGTGGATTCAAAACAGCAGCAGTTAGATAGTCTTGACAGGTAGCATATTCTCAAGATGTGCAACATCTTATCAAAGTTCAGCACACGAGAAATGATCTGTTCACTCGAGATTACAACAATAGGCAACAACCAAGTACATCCACAACAAGTGGAAATAAAAATGACAACATAGGAAAGTCTCTCGAGCATATCAATGGTTTAGACAACAAGCATAGCAGCCACTGCTTTTCTTCCAATTTTCAGCAAAGTAGCAACAATTTCATTTCAAGTTCAGTAGCAGCTCGAGGACATTTGGGATTTGAAAATCCCCAAGTCATGCAAAGAAGAGAGGGGGTGAATAATGAGTATTACAACTTGCTCAAGTAAAAAATGGACTATTATATTAGATAAAGGTTAGGATATCCAAAGGAGTGGGTGAGCACACAAAATTGCTTCATGAATATAACCTCCGTATAATAATAGGGGCAATTGAGGATAAGAATTATGGTACAATCAAAGGATGGTGGTAGGAAATATGAAAACAGTTAATAAGTATGAATGGAATGGTATGATTGGGTATTAAGGCAGAAATGTTTTCCGCTTAGTGACAAATTGAATGAAGGATTACAATAAGAAGGATAAAGGTGAATGAGATTATAGTTATGCAAGTCTCACAAAGGTATGATTATTATAGAACGGCGCAAGGATCAATGGTTCGAGGTGGGCGAATCAGAATTATTTAGGCCTGACATAGTACACCAAGCCATAGAGAAGGTGAGGCTTAGTCCAAGGTACATTGGACCATATCGTATAATTCGAAGAATTGGTAAAGTAGCTTATGAATTGGACTTACCTTCAGAGTTGGAGTTTGTTCATCCGGTTTTCTATATTTCTATGTTGAGATCATATGTTGTAGATCCTTTTCGGATTGAACCAATTAACGATGTGGAGATTGCGGAGGATTTATCATATGAAGAGGTTCCTGTCGCTATCCTAGATCGACAAGTCCGTAAAGAAGTTGCCTCTGTAAAAGCTCTTTGGCGGAATAAGAGCATGGAAGAGATGACATGGGAGGCGGAAGAGGAAATGATGCGCAAGTATCCATACCTATTCCAGACCAAGGCTGGGGTTCCAAGAGAAGCATAAAGTGAGTTCTAATTCCTAAGATTATAATACATGAGAAGTCGGATGTAGAAGTAATGAAGTATGTTATATTATATGGCGCCGTGAAAAAGGTGGTTTTGTTTTTGGGCTACATAACGGAGATTAGATATGTCACCCCAATATTTAAGGACGGATGTTTCTAATAGGGGAATGATGTAACATCCCGTACTTTCGGGTCACGGTTTGAACCGCTAGGCGTATGTAAATATCGCTAGGCGTTTGTAAATAGACCCGAGCGTTGAGAAAATTTATGTTATATTTACGTATGCTAATAAAAAGAGATTAGCATATGAAAGGATGCAACTCCGAAATAATTTTGGACGTAACAAGTGTGACAATGGGGATTAATAATAATAGTGTATATTCCCAAAGAGGTTATGGATTAGTGTCATATCACTAAATTATGACACTGAGTATATGAAGGTCTTATAAGTTATTGAGATTTAAGTGAATTGGGATATAAAAATTAATTGTGTGCATAATTGATTAATTATGGGGTATGATACATGTGTGGCGTGAGGGTGTGAGCCACGAAACCATTTCACAATACATGTAATTAGGAGGTTTCATAAATTAATGGTTAGTGAAGGACATCATAATGAGGGGTCATTATCACGTTGGGAGTTTATATTATAGCCTTGGGAATCTTTTGAAACAGTCATCAATTCCTAACAATTCATTTTAGTGAACATTTTAATGCTTTGGAGAGAATAAATCGTGGAGCATTTTTAGACTTCTCCAAATTCCATTTGGTTTCCACCTGAAACAGTGCCAATTGCTTAGTAAATTTTAAGATGCAAACACAAAGCAGTTCGTTCATTTGGGAAAAGAAAGAGTTGCTTCTTTCCATTGCCTTAATTCTGTAGTATGCTTTGCAAATTCTCGGCCAAATCCTTATTTTGGTTAAGGTTGTCTCCACGTATTCGAGGTATGTTAAGGCAAATTATTTCTTTCTTTTGGCATGTTCCATGTAACAAAATATAACTGTGATATTGCTTTATAATTTATTCTACTCCTAGTAGTTAAGAATATTCATGTTATTGATTCCTATGCTAAAAGCATGTCAAAATATGTTCCTAAGTCCTTATTGAGCCATACGGGAAAGGTGTTGATATTCACAATGTTAGCCAAAAGGGGCAAGGATATTATTGGCATCCGATAAATTCAGCAAATGTTTTATTGTAATTCATGCATTTTCATTTGCATTATATTCATATATTACCCTGGACCCACATGTGCTATACACACTACTATATGATAAATATTGTATATATAGGGGATACGGGGAAAGGGAAAGGCGTTACGCACACCACCTGCAACTGATACAGACTATCACAAAAGAGCCCTAAGAGGCCAATATTGAAGCATGTGTGGCTAATACGATATAACTGAATGCCTGTGTGGCGGTTATGGGATGGAAGATGCCCTTGTGTGGCCAATATTTATATGTATACTGCATTTGCATTGTGCATAACATTTAGGCGTATGTATCAGGGCCCCCAGAGGCATCTACTGCTGGTCGGCTATTTCTGTTTCAGTTATTGATATATCCCTGTTATGCTATTATTCAGGCCTGACATACTGAGTACATCAGTCGTACTGACGTCCCTTTTGTCGGGGGACGCTGCGTTTCATGCTCGCAGGTTCAGTTATAGAGGGTGATGGTTCACGTTAGTAAGTTGCTGGTTCAGCTGATGTTGGAGCGCTCTATTTATTTCAGAGTTGCAGTCTGGTCGTGGTACAATATTTTTGCATACGTATGGGTACGGCGGGGTCCTGTCCCGTTCTTGTGATGTCATGTATTCTTTATAGGCTTGTAGATAGGTGTCCTATGTGTAGTAGTCTTGTATGGCCTTGTCGGCCTTGGTATGGGTATGTATATATATAAAAGTTGATTTTCTGGATAAAGATTTCACATACTGGTCTTTCGGCGTAGTCCGTATTTAATTATGATTAAGTGTTGGATGTACGATGGGTGGTACCCGGCGGGTGGGATCGGGGTGCCCGTCGCGGCCCTACGGTTTGGGTCGTGACATAAAAATTACTTAAATTACGTAAATACATAGGCCTGTTTGGCCGAGCTTTTAAAATTAACTTTTTTTTTAAAAGTTCTTTTAAAAAAAGTATTTTTTGTGAGAAGTAGTTTGTGTTTGACCAATTAATTCTAAAAATACTTTTGAACAGCAATTAGTGTTTGACAAATCTTTTAAAATATGGTTCTAAATGTATTTTTATTAAAAGTGCTTTTGGGAAAAGCTATTTTTAAGCTTCTGCAAAACCGCTTCTGCTACTCCCCAAAACACTTATTTTCCCCCAAAAACTTGATCAAATATTTCACTTTTTTAAAATAATTACTTTTTGAGAAAAAAAATACTTTAAAAAAAAAACTTGGTCAAACAGGTTATTCCATCCCTATCTCTATCTAGAGGGCTTAGAAAGTTTCCCAATAAAAATGAACTACGTATCCACCACACAGGAGTGCGGTACTGCAATTGAAATTAAATTCTTGCCACTTGCCGCCATTATTATTTTTAGACCTTTCCTTACAAAAATGGTCATCAATTTGTAGGTAGTTATTGTTTTGTACTATATCTGTTGAGTGGTTAGCATCAAACACGTTGATCATCAATTTATAATTTATTGCAAGTTCAAACGCATCAATTTGTAGTTATTATTTTGTACTATATCTGTTGAGTACTCCATATCTAATTGTTTATATGTTTTAACTACATTAAGCTATAACATTTGATTAAACAATTGAAACTAATGACATTAGAAGACAGGGCATGCAATTGAAAAAAGTGTACCAACAAAAAAAGTCATCAATTGGTAATAGTAATATTTTGTACTATACCTATTGAGTGGTTGTGATCAAACACGTCGATCATCAATTTACAATTAATTGCAAGTTCAAATACATTATATTATTTCAAATGAAGAAATTTAAAACATATATCCTCCCTACTTTGTATACTCCATATCTAAATGCTTAGATGTTTTTACTACATTTTCTTAAACAATTGAAACTATGACATTGAAGAAAAAGCCTGCAGTTGAAAAAATAGACCTTTCCTCTCATTTAAGTCCAAATTATAGTACAAGTATGATGACTTTTTTTGGATTACTTGAGACGACTTGGCATATAGTACTGACATTTTTGGATTACTATACAAGACTTGGACATAGCCGTGTTATGCATTTATTAATTTTTCTCATTTTGTGGCTCTGAATGAACAAAGTCTCATTAAATTGATTCCATAGAAAAACATTTCTTGTCATATAAAGTAGAACAAAGCTTCATTTGGTCACACTATTTTCCCAATCAAGAATATTACCAATGTTCTTAAATTTTATCATACTAGTGGCTCTCTTCTTAGTTGATTTTGCACCAGCTTCTTGTGAAGTTGATGCATTCACTTACAATGGATTCCAATCAGTGAATTTTAGCTTGGATGGCATAGCTAAGCTCACATCCAATGGCCTTTTGCAGTTAACAGATTCACAAACACAAGATCAGGGTCATGCTTTCTATCCAAATCCAATTCATTTCAAGAACTCACCAAATGATACTGCATTTACTTTCTCCACAACCTTTGTGTTTGCCATAAGGTCTATTTATGAAAATTTGAGTGGTCACGGCCTGGTTTTCGTTATCGCGCCACAGAGACGACTTGAGGGGAGTTTGGCAAACCACTATCTTGGCCTTTTTAACTCGGCCAATAATGGGAAAAGTTCTAACCATGTTGTTGGAGTTGAGCTCGATACAATCTATAGCGAGGATTTTGGTGATATCAATGACAATCATGTTGGAATTGATATAAACGGATTGAAGTCTGTAACAGCTCATACAGCAGGTTACTTTGATGGTACTGGATTGTTCCATAACTTGACTCTAATTAGTGGCCAGGCAATGCAAGTTTGGGTAGATTATGATGGAAGCACTAAGCAAATTAATGTAACAATAGCTCCATTACATGTGGGAAAACCAGTTAGGCCACTTTTGGCTTTCAGTTATGATCTATCTCCAATTCTTGATCAGAAAATGTATGTTGGTTTTTCATCATCAACTGGTTCAGTCCCAACACATCATTATATATTGGGATGGAGCTTCAAGACAAATGGGAAAGCTCAAGAACTTTCTCAACTTCCTAATCTTCCTCGTTTTGGGCGAAAAGAAACATCAAGATTTGTAATGATTGGCTTGCCGTTAATCTCTTTGGTTTTACTTGTTGTAGCTACCTCAGTGGTGGTTTATTATGTAAGAAGGAAGAAGTATGAAGAAATTCTTGAAGATTGGGAACGCGAGTATAGACCGCAAAGGTTCAATTATAAAGATTTGTACAAAGCTACCAAGGGATTTAGAGAAAAAGAGCTATTGGGAGCTGGAGGGTTTGGTAAAGTATACAAAGGAGTGATGCCTATCACCAAACTTGAGATAGCTGTAAAGACGATATCTCATGAATCAAGACAAGGGATGAAGGAATTTGTTTCGGAGATTGTAAGCATAGGTCGTATACAACACAGGAATGTAGTACCACTTTTGGGTTATTGCAGGCGGAAAGGAGAGTTACTTTTGGTTTATGAATACATGTCTAATGGAAGTCTAGACAGGTATTTATACGACCAACCTAGATTCACCCTCGATTGGAACCAACGATTCAGAGTCATTAGAGGTGTAGCGTCAGGACTACTTTTCCTGCACGAAGAATGTGACCACGTAGTGGTTCATAGAGATATTAAGGCCAGTAATGTCTTGTTGGATGGTGAACTAAATGGAAGGCTAGGAGACTTTGGACTCGCGAGGCTATATGGTCATGGGACCGATCCTCAAACTACTCGTGTGGTTGGTACTCTTGGTTACCTTGCACCAGAGCATACTAGAACTGGCAGGGCAGCACCTAGTACCGATGTGTTTTCCTTTGGGGCTTTTCTGCTTGAAGTTGCCTGTGGTAGGAGGCCAATACAGCCAAGACAAGAAGGTGATGATCTGATTTTGGTCGATTGGGTGTTCTCGTGCTGGAATAGGGGTAATATTCTTGAGGCTGTTGATCCAAACATAGGCATTGATTTTGTTCCAGGGCAAGTGGAGTTGGTCTTAAAGCTAGGATTGTTCTGTTCTCATTCAGAGCCCTCGTTCAGGCCAACCATGCGACAAATCTTGTTGTTCTTGGATGGTGTTGTGGACTTACCAGAGTTATCAGCACTCGGTGTTTCATCAGCTGGACTAACATTTGACCTTCGCGGAGGTTTTGATGATTTTGTCAAGTCGTATCCATCTTCTTCAGTTAATGCACATTCCGGCTCTCCATCTGTAACACTCATTTCTCTCTGATGGCCGATGATTCATGATTAGTTGGATAGAATTTATTTGGAGAAACATTGATGTATTGAGCCTGGTAAATATAACCTAATTTTAGTGGATTATGCACTTTTGATAAATTAGAGTAGCTTATGATGTAATTCTATAGACCTTTTCCTCCTATCCAGAATTCAACACTTGAAATATATTGAGAAACGGGTAAGATATCAACCATGGTATCCTGATTTTATAGTTGACTTTCAATGCAAATTAAAAGAATTATATAACTCAATAATTTATTCAGGGGTTCAGCAATGGCCGGTCATTATCCTGTAGAATTAATCTACGCATGTGGCACATAGTTGAACAGTTTCATCAACATCTATCAGTAAAATAATTCAGGCTTGATAGTACAGTTTAGAATGGAAAACTATACAGAGATAGTAATACTTTTCCCCTTCAGAAAATTCTTCTTTTTCCTTGATGGTGAAGTTTCAGAATTATAATTTTGGACACTCCTAGGAACCTTTGATTGGAATCAACTCAGTCATTGTTGGCTCCTTCAGATACTTGTATTCCTAGTGAACCAAAGTATGACAATTCCTTGTCATGATGGGCTTCTATAATTGCCTTCCTATCAGCTGTTAGATTTTTTATGACTTCATGACTTTGCCTGTTGACAATGACCAACTGTTATAACCACAAAGCACTCTATATGTCATGACCCAAATCCATGGCATGTATTTTCTGCTTCGGCCCAACAAGCCTCACAGATTTGTCCCTTGGGCTATGTCATCATTGAGGTCAAAAGCGCACATTTCATGTTAACTTGTGTTAAATATGCCTTATAAGACTCTTCATTTTCCTAGCACATTCAATGTGGGATTCAATTCGCCTAAGGTTCCATGTGCACCCTTCTTTAGAAGTTTGCCAGTCTAGAAGCATGCCAGTCCTTCTCTTTAACCCTTCCTAATCGGCCCACCCTCCGTCATGGACGTCACACTAACCACAGTGCTTTCAAATCCACGCACGTAAACTGCACATCTATGGAAATTCCTACTGTTATTTACGCTTTAATTAGTGAACACTTGCACTAGAATTTCTGTAATCTGTTATAATATTTTGGAGATTGACACCCTATTCGACTACAAATATGAAGATATCCTACGACAACCAAGTTGGCATTGACATAAATCAGATGAAGTCGGAAGTATTTAAACCAGTAGAATACGACATTCTTAATGAGCAACTTGACATTGCAAAACATGAATCTTGTCAGCTGCTAGCCAATGCAAGCTCGGGTGGTGACAAAGAATGTGATATCAAATTTTCTTTGACCTAAGATCATCATAGTAATTGACAAGTTATTTAATTACTTTGATACTGGACACCATGGCCCTCGACAATGGCTGAAAGGATATTGGGTATGATTAAATACTTGTAGAATTAATGATTGATCAAGATGGAATCTGTCAATCTTGGTTATGAGTTTAAGCTCAATGTTGTTATGAATTATAAACGACTAACTAAGACCTTAATCAGGCAATTGCATGAAAGAAGAAAAGAGTTTCTTTGGTCATTCAATGATGATTATAATTTGGCATGCACACATAGTTGGTCACCTATTAGGATCTTATAGTTGAACCATATCCTAAGGTGACTAGGAGCTAAAAGGACAAAGAAAATACTACATACCACTTCTTGAGAATAAATTGTATACTTCATACTATGTGGTTGTTAAGGAGTATTGCTAGATGTCATGTCACCCTTAATTAGTATATTAATGTGATCAATCAATTCATTACCAGTATGGGGTTGCACGCTACGTGTTCCAATCTTTGTTAATGGATTATAAATCGTTCGATAATTAAATTATCTAATTTAATTAGTCAAATAAATACATTATTAGTCTAAATGGAATATTACTATTTACTTTGCTAGCACATAGAATATAAATAATATTGTCAATAAGTTGGACTTTTCTATTTGAAATAGAAAAATTAAATTATATTTCTTGATTGAAATATTAGTATAGTATTAATTTATATAAGGTATATAAATAAACTATTAATAAAGAATCCTATTTTGGAAATCCAATTAAGAATTGGATTCAGTGATCCACGTTCAAAGTCCTTTTGGACTTACACGTGAGAGTCTCTAAATCCAATTTGGATTTGACTCATATGATAAATGGACTTCAGCGATCACGCCTAACCAATGTATAGGAAAATTTCCATACCTAAATTGGAAAAAGGTTTACCTTAATCAAATAGGAAAAAGATTGATATGTGATGCTATATAAAGGGTAGTGGAAAAGTTCCATTGGGAAAAATATTGTTGAAAGTGTATGAATAGTACAAGAAAATGTTTTTTTTTTGTTTCGTCTATTGTAAGTTGAAATTTTTGAGTAAAGTTTCAGCACAATATTTTTAATTGAATTTGTTCCGAAGGTGGCGTTGTCGGTGAGTAAAGAAATATTTTGCTTGATTTTATTGATGAATTATTAATAAATATAAGGTTACAAAAATATTTACTTTGATACAAACTAGGTAACTAACTAACTTAATTACAAAAGGATTATAATTCTACCCATGATAGGAGATTTACAATTAATATAATTAATGAAAGAATATTGCGAAATATTCTATTACACCCCCGCAGTCGAAGCGGGAGGATCTAGAACACTGAGACTAGCTCGAAAATCATCAAATAGTATGAGTGGAAGTTTTTTGGTGAAGATGTCGGAAATCTGATATCTGGAAGGAACATGAAGGACACGAACTTGACCACGAACCACTTTTTCGCGAACGAAATGAATATACATCTCAATGTGTTTAGTGCGCTGATGTTGGACGGGATTGCCGAAAAGATATATCGCACTAATATTATCACAGTAGACCAGTATTGCCTTTTGAATCGGGCAGTGAAGCTCAAGTAGAAGGTCACGGATCCAACAAGACTTAGAAACGACGTTGGCAACACCTCTGTATTTTGCTTCTGCACTGGATCGGGATAGTGTAGGTTGCCTTTTGGAAGACCAAGATAATAGATTATCTCCGAGGAAAATGCAATAACCAGATGTGGAGCTTTGGGTATCAGGACATCCACCCCAGTCAGCATCAGAATAAGCAGTGAGACCAGTGAGCGAAGACCTATATAGATGTAATCCGAAGTGAAGTGTACCTTGGACGTATAATAAAATACATTTGAAGGCATGCATGTGTGCTTCCGTCGGACTGTGCATGTGCAAGCAGATTTGTTGCACGACATAGGATATGTCTGGTCTCGTGAATGTGAGGTACTGCAGGGCCCCAGCCAGGCTACTATAGTGAGTTGGGTCTGAATATGAAGGACCGGAATCAGCGCTGAGCTTGGAATTGGTGTCTATAGGCGTGTAGGATGGTTTGCAAGATGTCATGCATGTACGGTCAAGGATCTCTTCGGCGTACTTCTTCTGACATAGAAATAGGCCTCCAGAATGTCGAGTGACAGAGATGTCCAAGAAATACTTCAAGGGGCCTAGATCTTTCATAGCAAACTCAGAGAAAATGAGAGACATAATGGATCGGCGGAGAGCATCAGATGATGTGGTGAGGATGATGTCATCAACATATAATAATAGGTAAGCTATGTATGTATCTGTGTTGTAGATGAACATGGAATGATAGGATCTGTTGTTGAAAAACCGATAGAGGAGACATAATCGGCGAACCGCTGGTACCATGCTCGAGGAGCCTGTTTCAGTCTATAGAGCGATTTCTGCAATAGACACACATAATTCGGATGAATAGGATCCCTGAAATCCATAGGCATCGCATATATACCATTTCATGAAGATCCTTATGTAAGAAGGCATTCTTGACATCAAGCTGGTGAATGGGCCAAGACTTGGATATGGCCATGTTGAGGACGGTCTGGATGGTTTTGGGCTTTACGACCACGTTGAGCATTTCATCACAGTCCACTCCCACCTGTTGAGACCTGTCGTCACCTACAAGATGAGCCTTGTACCTCTCAAAAGAACCATCAGATTTCTTTTTATGTCTAAAAATCCACATAAAATGAATAATGTTAGCATCAGGTGGACGGGGTACTAGGTCTCATGTCTTATTATCAATAAGAACATAATATTCGTCAATCATTACGGCTTTCCAATTAGGGTCGGAGAAGGAATCCTTCGGGTTACGAGGGACAAAGGAAGGGACAATTGAAACAAAAAGGTTAAACAACCATTTAAAATTATCAATTTCGTGCATGGCACGGGTTTCCATGGTCCGAGAGTGTGTCTCAGGATGCGGGACAGGAGAGGGTTTGTCGCGAGACTACCGGGAAGAGGAAAAAAGGCAGGGGTGACAGTACTGGTTGGTCGAACCTCAGTTTACCGAGAAGTGGCTGCGGAATCACCCTAAGGAAGGCTGTTCCGGGCCACCATCGGCAGAACTGGGTTGGCAGCTAGTCCCGAACTAACTGAGGTGGTGGCGGGTGCCGGGGTCTGGGACGAAGGACTATTTAAATGGTGAATTAGAACATGGTTTAGTCCATCATCTAGGAAGTCGTAGGAATGTTGAAGTGGCGAGTGTAGAGAGGTAAAGGGGAATTGAGACTCATCAAATAGGACAAGACATGAAATAATAATTTTACGGCTCAACAAGTCATAGCATGAGTAACCATGATGATTGGCAGGGTAACCCAGAAACACACACGGGAAAGACCAGGGTTGAAGTTTGTGAGTGGTCAGATGTAGAGGGTAACAAATACATCCAAAATTATGCAAGTGTTGGTACGAGGGGTTCCTACTAAACAGAACTTGGGTGGCGACTGTTGAGCTAGAGACTTGTTTGGGATTATGTTTAGGAGATATGTGGTCATGGAGAGTGTGTAATGCTAGAATTGAAGGGGAATTGAGGCGTGACCAAGTAGGGCACGAATGAGGTCGTTTATGGTTCGAATTTTCCGTTCAACTTTACCATTTTGGGAGGATGTGTGATGGCAGGAAAAATGAAAGGTAAGACCGTTTTTGGAGTAAAAATATTTGAATTGGTTATTATCAAATTTCCTACCATTATCACATTGAAAATATTTAATGCTCTTTTCAAATTGTATTTTTACGAAAGCACTAAATGAAGAAAAAATGGGGTAGACCTGGGATTTATTTCCAATTGGAGAAGTCCTTAGAAAGTTGGAATAATCATCCAAAATTAACACATAATATCGATGGCAAGCCATACTCAAAATAGGGGATGTCCACAAATCACTATATATGATATTGAAAGGCATTAAAGTATAATTTGTGGATGAAGAAAATGGTACATTTTTTAAGATTAGTGGTGGATGTGGTGGGCATATGGAGGAATGACCATAACCACGGATGGGAATGCCTTGTCTACTACCAACAATAATATTCTGATTTAAATTACTCAAATTGTAATAAGACGAGATAGTATATTGCGATGTTGTCGTGTGAGATGTGGCGTATATGTACATATACCAATTTTTGTCTAGAGTGTTGAGTGAAATTTTGCTCATAGCTGCCTCAATGTCAGTCGATGGAGGGGTGGCCTGTGCTGTGTAGGCCTGTTGTAGACGGGGGCCAACTATGTCAGGTTGGGCCTGTTGGTTCTGAGGTGAAGTCCACGAAGATGTCGTATACGGGCAAGGAGGGGAGGCCCATATCGGTGGTGCCCACACGGCCATGGCGGAGGTTGTTGCCACTGACGCGGTCGCTGCTGGCTATTTTTGGCCTGTGGGACTGCCCCTTCACACCGTCGTTATTTCCGAGATTTCTTCCATCGCGTCTCTTGCCGGACTGCCTGCTCTAGCGGTTGTTATAGGAGGAACCAGAATATTGTAGGTCCTCTGGCCGACGGTTCTAGTTGTTGTACTGGGAGGCCCTGCCGATGGCGGAGGGCCTAACGGTGATGGTGAGGGCGGCATCGACAATGCTGGCCTGAGTGGTGTTGAGCTTGATTTTCCGGGTTTACTCAAGGATGAGTTTCGAACGGGCCTCATAAAATAGAGGTAACAGCGTGCATTGCTGAAGGATGGTGGAAACACCGTCATAGTATTCGTTCAAACCTGCAATAAGTTGCATGACCAATCGTTGATTAGTGACTGATGCGCTGATGTTGGAGAGTTGGTCGGCAAGCATCTTGAGTTCTTGACAATAGGCAGACACGTTTGGGAAATCGTCCTGATGAACGTCCTTGAACTGATTTTCAAGGTATAACGCTCGTCGAGTTTTGTTGTTGTGGAAAATACTCTCCAAACGTTCTCACGTTGTAACATCCCGTACTTTCAGGCCATAGTTTGACCCGCAAAACGTATGTGAAATCGGCTAAAATGTAAATAGACTCAAGCCTTGGGAAATTTATGTCATATTTACGTATGCCGATAAAGAACTTAGTATATAAAAGGATGTGGTCCCGAAATAATTTAGGATTTAACAACTATGACGACGGGGATCAATAATAATATTTTATGTGCTCAAAAAGAAGTTATGGACTAGTGCTATATCGCATAATTATGACATTGAGTTAATAAAGGTTTTATAAGTCATTAAGGTTTAAGTGAAATCGGATCAAGAAATTAAATATGTGTGTGATGAGTTAAATGTGGAAGGTAGTCTAGGAGGTGGGTTACACGTGTAGAAGGAGTTAATATATATATATATATATATATATATATATATTATATGTTGTGGCGCGCAACCCAATCCAGATGCATGATCATGTATGTATGAATGATGTCAAATGCCAATGAGAATATATCAACACCTACGATAATATATCATATGAATCACAAATGTTTCCTTCTCACTTATCACCATCACGCCAATCACAGATAATATCAATATATCATGAAAATGAGGATGAATGCAATTCAATGACAATATCAAGTGTATCATATCAAATCCTAATCGTGCCACACATGGACACATATCACAATATTAGTATCAAGTTAAGTCTTTTTCTCTATCCATGATAATACCAAGATAAGTGAGAGGCAACTACATCACAAGTACAGTATGACAACTACGTACAAGTCCAGCAATCACACAGAGGCAACAAGTCACAAGCAGTCAACAATATCCAACCTAAGTAATCCATCCCAACTTTATACTCGAAGGCGTGCATGCTTTCTACAACAGTATCTAACTATACATACGCTTTGATAACCGAAGTCTAACCAGAAGGTAAGCCATAACCTACCTGGAATGCCGAGCAAGAGTTGCACAATCACACTTGCGCTTTGCCCTTCCGCGGATCACGATCGTACTCAAAGTCTAGTATTATCGAACTCTAAGTTAGAATAAAGAATTCACAACACTCATATCATTACACTAGTCGTTTTGGTTCCAAATCGATTAGTAAAGAAGAGAAAAATGGGCTTTTAGGGGTAAAATAGTTATTTTAGCGGCGAACTATGAAATTCAACATACTAAGAGTCCAATCCTACTAACCAGTTGCTAAATCAACTCACCTTTAGGCTAATTTCACCTTATAAGCAAAACTCCAAAATTTGGGTATGAACCCTAGTTTTCAATATTCAAATCTATCAACATTAATAGAAGATTTATGCTTAACAGGAACTAAATAATGATTCACCGTGCTTAGATTAACAAAACCCACTAATCAATTCACATATTTAAGCTTAACAATTTCATAACCCCTAATTTGGTTGAGCTATGCTTTCCCAATTAGATTCTAGGTCAAGCCAACCATTAAATTAACATAATGAAGCTAAGTAAAGGTAATACAAGGTAAATGAAGGTTACCTCAAAAAGAAATCTCTTAGAAAAGCTTGGGAGTCGCCCTAATGGTGCTTGAGAAGTGTATTTTCGAAATGCGGGTAGATAGGGTTTTAAAGACACTTTAATAATTTTAGAAATTCATGTCGTCTGTTGCAGCGGCCAAGGCCCGCTGCAGCGAACCCGCGCCCGTGGTCAACCCCTTCCGTGCCCGCAAAGCCTGCCCAAAATCCCAACCTTTCATTGAAGCGGATTACCGTCCGCTGCAATGGTGTCAGTTCGTTGGGGCGCACTGAGGCTCGCCACTACGAGAACACCAGAAACAAGAAATTCCCATTTTTTTATAATTTCAACTCGAAATCCGATAATCACTCGAGACCTTCCCGACACAAACTAGATATCTACACATATGTAAAACACATGCTACAAACTCATTCGCGGTCTCGAAATTTCCATCGGAGGTCTAATTATTTAAATCAACCCACAACGGCCTAAACTAACTTTCTAATTAATAGCGAAAAATTCTTTCGAGGGCCTCGGGAACCAAACCAACTATCCCACCAAGTCATAAATGATCCTCCGGATCTCACAAAATTGACAAAATTTTGAAAAGGTCTGTTTACACAAAAGTCAACTATTGGTCAACACTTTCACTCCTTAATGTTCTAATTTCTCACTTCTACTATAATCGTCCAATAACTTTGAAAATCAAATCAACGGGGGTAAAATAGTCAAAACACATATAACAACGAAGCAGGTCATTACACGACCGGTTATGAGTTTATTTTAAATGAAAATATTCGTAATTTGCGAGCGAGTTCGGTACAAAGTGAAGTTCAAGCTCATGTACAGAGAGCTTGACTCTTGTTGGTACATATTTTTAACCGGTTGTCCAAGAACAAGTTCCACATTAGCTCTACATGCGTCTAGATCTGGTCTGCTTGCTTTCCACCTCCGGTAGCTTTGACATGTTTCCATGTGATGGGACCTGCGTGTTGATTATTTATATTTATCATAACTGCGCGGCTTTGTTTGTCGTACCCTCCTAGGTGACTGCTCTGAGTACATGACACCTTCGACACCATCTGGCTATGTTGACTTGCTGATCGAAGAAATTTTTAGAAAGAAAAGGTCCAACTTCTCTCTTACTTTCCCCTTTTACAATTTGACCGTTATTAGCCCTTATTGAAACAAATCCACTAAGATCCTCTGATGGGATCGCCGATCGCCGAGCCTCCATCAATATATGCTCTTGTGAATAACTCAAATTAGCTACTACTTTCGAAACCTGAGAAAAATACAACCAGTTCCATGTCGCAACTATTGAAAATTTACTAATGTGAAATTAAGTATATCCCATTATTTATGACTCAAACAATCGGGGCTCCGCACGTCGAAAACGTCATTTCCACGCACGTGCACACGTTGTGCCAAGTATCACAAATTTCATTAGTGAAAGAGATATTGGTGCGTATGTAATACATTTGAGATATAGAATGATGGACGGTTATTGGCCAAATGACAAAGTATTCCATGTTGGTAAACAAAATAAGAAGTGTACAAAATGTAAGATGAAACGAGTAGGAAGTCACCGCGAAGGGCCGCGGCGCAGCCCCGTCAGAGCCGAGGCGCCAGAGCGGCGCCTCCCAAGGAGCGCCGCGACGCTAATTGGGTCTTTAGCCACTGGACGACATGATTGAGGAGTTCTCAGCGGTGGTGCTTGAAGCAAACCTTGTTGAGAATTCCATGCAATGGTGGATGGACACGGGTGCTACAAGACACATCTGTTCCAATAGAGATGCCTTCTCCACTTATACACCAGTTACAAACAAGAAGATGTTCATGGGTAACAACGCTTCCTCTGACGTGCTGAGGTAGGAAAGGTAGTCCTGAAGATGACTTCTGGAAAGGAGCTCACTCTGAAGGAGGTGATACATGTTCCTGAGATTAGGAGAAATTTAATTTTAGGTCATTTATTGGTTAATGCTGGTTTTAGGCTAGTGTTTGAGTCCAATAAATTTGTAATCACCAAGAATGAAATATTTGTGGGAAGGAGTTTCGTCTGTGAAGGCCTCTTCAAAGTTAACGCCATGTCTGTATCACGTGCAAGCAATAATATTGAAGTTTCTTCTTACTTGCTTGAGTCATCTAATTTATGGCATCATAGATTAGGACATGTTAACTACAAGTCCATCTAAAGGTTGGTAAAGTTTGGAGTTGTTGTCGTCTATCGACGTAAACCCTCAACATAAGTGTGAGGTGTGCGTAGAGGCAAAACTCACAAAGATTCATTTTTTATTCATCGAAAGGAATACCGCTCCTCTATAACTTATTCACACAGACATATGTGATTTGAACTGTGTACAAACTAGGGGGAACAAGTACTTTGTGACATTCATTGATGATAGCACAAGATATTATTACCTTTACTTGTTGAAAAGTAAAGATAAAGTCTTTAAAGCGTTCCGACATTACAAAGCAGAAGTTCAGAACCAAATAAGCATGCAGATTAAATCCATTCGTAGCGATAGAGGGGGAGAATACGTAGCGTCATTTGAGGAATATTGTGCCCAATCAGGCATTGTTCATCAAACGACAGCTCTATACTCACCTCAGTCGAACGGTGTGGCAGAACGTAAGAACCGCACATTGAAGGAAATGATGAATGCCTTGCTCATCAATTCTGGTCTTCCCCAAAATATGTGGGGAGAAGTTGTCCTTACAGCTAATACGATTCTTAAGAGTCCCACATAAGGGTAAGGACAAAACTCTATATGAATCATGGAAGGAAAAGAAACCCACCTATAAATATTTAAAGGTGTGGGATTGTTTGGCAAAGGTCGAACTACCCAAGCCAAAACAGGTCAAGATTGGGCCTAAGACAGTAGATTGCATTTTCATCGGATATGCAAATAACAGTAGTGTTTATCGCTTCTTAATGAATAAGTCAGATATTCCAGATATCCACGGGGGTACTATCATAAAATCAAGGAATGCTCAATTCTTTGAAGATACGTTTCCTAGAAAGGAAAAAGACATAACCTCTTGCAAACGAAGTTATGAATAAAGCTCTCAGGAACCGGGAGTCGTTGACTGCCCGAATCTAGATGGTTCAGATCTAGTGGACTTCGAAGTGGTTGAATATCCAGAATCTAATGTTCCAGATTCTCAGAACTTGGAAACTCCAGAGATGGAACCAAGGCGAAGTAAAAGGGCCAGGAAGGAAAAATCCTTCGGTCCTAGCTTATATGGTTGATGACGAACCAAGGAAAATTGCTGAAGCATTGTCAACTCCAGAGGCACCTCTCTGGAAATAAGCTATTGAGAGTGAAATAAACTCCATTCTGCATAATCATATTTGGGAGTTGGTTGATCTTCCTCCGGGAAATAAACCGTTGGGTTGTAAATGGATACTCAAACGGAAGTATAAAGCAGATGGGTCTATAGATAAGTACAAGGCCAGGTTGGTAGTCAAGGACTATCGGCAGAAAGAAGGCCTTGACTATTTTGACACGTACTCCCCGGTGTCTAGGATGGCGTCCATATGAGTATTCATTGCGATCGCAACGTTGTGTGACCTTGAGATACATCAAATGGATGTCAAGACAGCCTTCCTAAATGGTGATTTGGAAGAAGAAATTTACATGGAACAACCCGAGGGGTATGTGGTTCCAAGGCAAGAGAAAAAAGTCTGTCGGCTTGTCAAATCTCTGTACGGGCTCAATACATCCTTAGATCGAAACAGACAATCGACATAGTGTGACCTTACAAGCCTTCTCATATTGACATTAATCAAATTAAGGTCTACGCAGAACTCCTAGACGGCGCTGGAAGACGAACTCAATATGTGAAGTACGTTTACCCGAATCTAGTAAATTTAACCTTTATGTGTTAAGAGAAAATCCATTCATTCACGACACACCCGATCAAGCTTAGGATTTTTCAAGTGTCTATCCAAATGGCTTAATCATTATATCTCATCTATATTAGTCGACGACTAGAACATATTCTAAATATGTCTATTTTGTTGGCCAACGACTTAGTCAACCTAATATCACTGAGAATCCGAGTGTTCTCTCGAACATACATTCGAGGAATGAATCCTAATCTTGGCTCAACTACCACATTCAATCCACATCGTAATGTACCCAATACAAACTGTATCTCAACCTACAAGGCATTTGAGCTTAGGACAGGATCAAAGCACATTACTTTGTAGATAAGGCGCGTATTGACCTCAAGTCTAATGACTTCTATCTCCCACACATTGATCATACGTTAGACAAGTATAACAAACAGTATATCAGCAGGGTATACCAATACTTCCAAAGTATCCACGTGTCTATCACGAGTAACCATTACTCGTAGTATGTGAGACACACTACATCCTCTAAGGATGTGATGCAGACCACATGTCGACTTATCACATATCATCGATATCCCATTCTCGATGATCATTAGTCGAGGCTATTTTAAGAGTTACGCTCTATCATAAAATATCTCACTCTATTAATGACAACGTAAGCTCAAGGGATGCACATTAATGAATAATTACAAACAATCAAATAATAATTCAATAATTGCAAATGCCAAAATATTAATCTCCATTAATAATAATATGAATGTGTATAAAGCACATTTGTCCTAATACAGATTGTCTCTAGGACATAAATGTACTTTCAAGAAGCACATGAGAAAATCCTACAAGAAACGGAGATGCTTAATAAGCAGAATAAGGGGGAAGGAAAAACTCAGCAATATAAGCATAACAAAGAGGATGGGAACAACAAGCAAACTGGAAAAAGTTGAAACCTAAGGCTAGAGGAAGAGACAAATGAAATGCTCAATTGACAATCCAATGAGGAACAAGAGGAGGGAGAAGTGAACCCCCCAAGTGTTGACAAACCACACCCCACTTTTGATAATACTAGCAAGAAATGCATAAGGACACTAACAATGAAACTGTAAAGGAGAATAAAAATTCAGCAGAGAATGAAGCTGAAAAAGAGAAGAAAGATTCATCAGAGAATGAAGTTGAAAAAGAAAAAATAAACTCAATAGAGAATGAAGCTAAAAAAAGAGAAGTAAGACTTATCAGAGAATGAAACAGACAAATAGAAGAAAGAACCTTTAGAGAATCAGAACATTTCCCAGAAGATCAAGAATAAACAAGACGAGGAAGTCCCGAGGGACAAGAAAGCCTCAAAGGAAAACCAAAAAAATGCATCAGGAACAAAAAATCAGTGAAAAATAGAGAAGAAGGGGAAAGACAGATGATAATGATCAAAGACTCCAATGAGCTACAAGTTGACATATTTTGAGGAAAATGGGAAGTTGTTCTAAGAAAACTTTCAAAAAATAAAAATGTAAATAAAGGAGGAAGCAGAGCAAAAAACACTATCAATGAGAATACAACAACAATCACTCAGAATAGCTTTGATGAATTAATGGAAGAAGCTGAGGTTCACACTGCTGATGTTAATAAAAATGACAGATCTCCTAGGAAAGAAAGGATAACCATTGATAAAGAGGGGATGAATTACAAGATGAATGGGCTGAAAGATCATCATCATCATCATCGTCTGAGAAAGAGGATTCATTATGAGACACATCTGAAGAAGAAAATAAAGAAGATGACCAAGAAAAGGAAGTGATAAACATTAAGAAAGTCCAAAAAGATGTAGCAGCACCTTCTATCAAATGGATAAAAGACAGAAATAGGTTCAGATCAAGAGAATGGAAAACACTGAAAAAACTAAGGTAGATCCACCAAATACCAGAAAACAAAAGATGAATATTACATAAATCTCCAAGAACTCCATTAGTGATTAGAGTACTTAATTGGAACATTAGGGGCATGAAGTTCCAAGCATCCACTGAGAGGCTAAAGTTTTTAATAGCAAGCCAGGATATATCCTTGGTTGCCATCCAGGAACCCTTCATTAAAGAGACCAAAATTGATATGTACATGAATTGTCTTGGTATGAAATGGAGTTAATGCAAATTACAGCAATAAGATTTGGGTATTCTGGAAACATAACATTGATTGTTCCATTTACTCTAGTGAAGATCAAATGGTTACATGCAAAATTCAGTACAAGGAGGACCATTTCTTCATCTCTATAGTTTATGCTAAATCAAAAGCCTCAGGTAGGGAGGACCTATTGAGATATATGAGAATTTTCTCAACTACCATCAATGCTCCATGGGCTGTCACGGGAAATTTCAACAGCATCTTATCTATGGAAGAGAAAATAGGAGGGAAACCACACAAATTAAGTAAAAGTATACCTTTCATGGAATGTCTTCATGATTGTGGTCTCAGAGACATTGGTTACTTTGGTAGTAGTTTTAGTTGGTGTAATGAGAGAAAATAATAGGAAGTAATATGGAAAAGGTTGGATAGAATGGTGTGCAGTGAAAAATGGGATGACTGTTTCTCTATTTGTAATGTGCAATACATGACAAAAGTCAACTCAGATAATTGTCCACTTCTCATCTCTATGGGAAATAATCAGGAAAACCATATTAAATACTTTAGATTCTTAAATTTTTGGGCTGATTTGGATGCTTTTATGGAGGTGGTTAAGAACAACTGGATAGCTCAATCTAATGGAAATATTTTTTGTCAGGTTCAACATAAACTGAAGAATACCAGTAAAGCTTTGAGTGTTTGGTCTAAGACCAAAATTGGGAACATCTTTGAAAAATTCCAAATTTTGGAGGATGAAGTCAAACAATACGAAGATAAATATATGGATACCTTGAATCAATAGAATAAACATGAATAAATTCATAGGTGAACTGATTATCCATCACAAGCATGTAATCAACTTTTGGAGGCAAAAAGCGAATTTGAAGTGGAACTTGAATGGGGATGATAACACCAAGTATTTTCATACCATTGTGAAGGGTAGAAGGAAATTTCTACAGATTCACAGAATTAATATGAGAGACAACTGGATAGAAGGAGACACAGAGATAGGTGCAGCTGTAGCAGACTTTTATCAACAACTATTCTCACAAGACAACTACAAAATTGACAAGGTTCTGGACAATATCAACTGATGCATCAGTGAAGAAGATAACCAGAACCTGTTACAGGAGCCTAGTGAAGAGGAGATTAAAAGAGCTGTTTTTTAGATTAATCCCAATTGCTCAGTAGGGCGAGATGGTTTCAGCAGTCTATTTTTCCAAAAAGCTTGGGAAACTGTTGGTTTGGATATTACTGTATTAGTCAAAACTGTTTTTTAATGGGGAACAACTACCAAAGTTTTTTACTAATACTTTCCTAGTTTTACTTCCAAAAATTGAGATCCCTCAACCATTTTCAGATTTTAGACATATCAGTCTTAGTAATGTGATTCAAAAAGCTGTTTCAAAAGTTTTAAACATGTTCTGGATGTGGAGCTTTAGGCCATAGGACCAGGGAGTGCCCCGAGAGATTTTAGTCGTTATGCCATCAGTGTGGACATGTACATTATGGACAGTGCTCAGCTGATCTGGAAGAATGTTGTTGGTGCGGAAGCAGAAGTCATAGAGTGTATGAATGCCCGAGGTTGAGTTAGGAAGGATAGCTGATTCTAATATTACTTATAAGTTATGCAAGCAATCATGTATGTTAATAACTCTATTAAGAATAGTTGTGTTTATGTCTGTGAACGACCAATTATTAGTGATATAAGGATTGTGTCCTACAAGACGTATATGAATCGTAAGTCGATACTAGGAGTTGAAGGTGGTAAGTAAAATTTCTATTATTGTAACATCCCGTACTTTCGAGTCACGGTTTGAATCGCTAGGTGTATGTAAAATCGCTAGGCGTGTGTAAATAGACTCGAGCGTTGGGAAAATTTATGTTATATTTACGTATGCTAATAAAGAGATTAGTATATAAAATGATACAGTTTCGAAATAATTTTGGATGTAACAAGTGGGACGACGGGGATCAGAAATAAATTTGGTGCGTGTACAAAGAGGTTATGGACTAGTGTCATATCACCCAAATTATGATATTGAGTATATGAATGTCGTATAAGTTATCAATGTTTAAGTGAATTGGGATCACGAAATTAATTGTGTGTATAATTGATTAATTGTGGGATTAATTAATTAAATGGAGGGGGACAAAGTGAGTGGAGTATTGCACGTATAACATTGTGGTAATTAATCCTAATGACTAAGCTGACGAATCAAGGGGTGCAACACGTGAAATTGTCTAATAGAAGACAAAATTATGAGTTTTCATTTAATGCACTAAGGCATCATATAAAGGGAATCTATACTTTGGCTTTGGGACAATCATCAATTTTTTTAACATTCATTTGTGAGCATTTCAATTTGTTGTGTAAGACTTAAAAGAGACGTCCAACAAACTTTTTAGCATTTCATTTTAGTCATTTGCTCGTGATAGAGAGTAGACCAGCGAATTCGTTAAGTGCATTCTTCATTTGTGGATTTAAGAGCAAACATTTTAGTGTTGATTTGAGAAAACAAAAAAAGCGTACGAAGCAGTAGTAGCATTGGAATACAATGCAGCAACGTTGGTTAAAGTTTCCATTTTAAGTTCAATTTCGAGTTATTAAGCATGGATTCAAGGTATGTTAAGGCAAACTATTTCTTTCTTTTGACATATTTCATGTAATAAAATATAACCGTGATACTGCTCCACAATTTATTCTACTCCTAGTAGTTAAGAATATTCATGTTATTGATTCCTATGTTTAAATCATGTCTAAATATGTTCCTAAGTCCTTATTGAGGCATATGAAAAAAATATTGATATTCACAGTGTTAGCCAAAGGTGCAAGGATATTATGTCACTCATGGTAGTTTATTGTTTTTCATGCATATTCATTTGCATTGCATTCATATATTACCATGGACCCACTTGTGCTATGCACAGTACTATATGGTAAATATTGTATATATAGGGGATATGGGGAAAGGGATAGGCGTTATATACGCACACCACTGCAGCTGGTACAAACTATCACAAAAGATCTCTAAGAGGCCAATATTGATGCATGTGTGGCATGCTTGTGTGGCCGATATAACTTGATGCCCACAGAGGCGGTTATGGGAAGTAAGATGCATGTGTGGCCATTAGTATACCGCATTTGCAACACACATACATTCATTAATGGTATGATGCCCACATAGGCTGTTATGGTAAGGAAGATGCCCGAAAAGGCTGAGGTATATGGATACTGAATTGTTTATAACATTTAGACATATGTATTAGGGCCCTCAGAGGCATTTACTGCTGGTCAGTTGTTTCTATTTCACTTATTGGTATATCACTGTTATGCTATTATTCATGTCTGACATACTTAGTACATCAGTCGTACTGACGTCCCTTTTGTCGGGGGATGCTGCGTTTCATGCCCGCAGGTTCAGTTAAAGAGGGTGATGGTTCACGCTAGTAGGTTGCTGGTTCAGCTAATGTTGGAGCATTCTATTTGTTTCAGACTGGTGGTGGTACAATATTTTTGCATACGCGTATGGGTATGGCGGGGTCCTATCCCGTCCTTGTCATGTCATGTATTCCTTAGAGGTTTGTGGACAGGTGTACTGTGGTAGTAGACTTGTATGTCCTTGTCGGCCTTGGTATGTGTATGTATATATCTACGTTGGTTTTCTGGATAAATATTTCATATACTGGTCTTTCGGCTTAGTCCGTATTTAATTATGATTGGGTGTCGATAGTGTGATTGGTGGTACCCGGCGGGTAGGGTCCGGGTGCGCGTCGTGACTCTCTGGTTTGGGTCATGACAATTATGTTTAAGGATCTAAGTACCCTGATTTAGGATCAGTCATTTATCGATTATGGACGTATTCGACACTCTTAGACTCTGTAGCATGAGTAATACAGGAACACCGAGGATGTATAACAATGACCCGAGTAATGGGGATTCACGAGTCCAAAACATTAAGGGGGACTCTAAAAGAGTAATAAGGAAAAGGAATTCCGAGAATGAATTACCTAAAGTTTCGTTTAGAAGACAGTGAAAGGAAGAAAAAAGGGACTCGAAATTTTTTACGTTGATTTGTAATCTCAAATCCCTTCATAAGGATTAAACTATTCAGGAGTAACTGTTGAACGGAATAAGATTTGTCAATTAAAAGCAAGTGATATACCTCCTTCACCGAAGACAAGTGATAGAGTTCTCAACATTAAGTGGAAATAATTAGCAATGAGGATATGATCAATGAAGACGCAGCGACAAATGATAAACGGATGCTTGGTAAACTCAAGAAAGAAGTGTTATGATAACTTAACAAAGTTAAGGAAATACATTTTACAAGAGGATTGACGAGGAGTTGGTAATCGTAAGAAAATCAACAAAGGAATCGGAGTGAGACCTCCAAGCAACAAGGAGACTAATAAAAGGTAGGCATACAGGTAAAAAAGTGGTATTTAATTTTTCATAGCTAAAGATATATTTTATGACGTCCATAAGTGACAATATCGGAGGTACGCTAAGACGAGGAATCTATGAAGAAATTCCAATCGATAATCGCTAAGTTGAGTGATCGAACAACGGATAGAAAAGAATTCTAGTATCACTTTAGGGGAGAAAGCCTGAAGTTAGTAACAAGAATGAATCCAGCTATGACTCGAATTAAGTATGCCAAGCCTTAGGTTCACCGGGAATATCGGTAAGGAATTTAAAGATATATGGGTAGAAGTAAGAACGAGGAAATTATGACGTGGGTATAGGGTGGAGCAAAAAAGAGATGATCTGAAGTAAAAAGTAAGGAAAAAAACTAAAGAATAAGAATGAGGAAGAAAAAGATGAACAAATAGGTGGTGGCAAAAAAATAATTGACTGCCGAATGAATTTGAGACCTCACAAGAAGAATAATACTATGATCATAAAGTTAAGGACAATAGTACAAAGGAAGACAAATTGAGGAACACAGATGACAACATTGACTAAAATACGGAAAGTACGAAGGGAATCTAGTAGATCAACATCTTGCAAAAGTAAAGCCTTCAGCGAAAAAAAAAGGAGATGACTCTTAGCATGAATGATATTGGAAGATAACATGAGTACATCAAAGAATTGCTTTGAATAAACATGTGTATAAGGAATACCCAACGAATGAATGGTCAAATGTGAAGTATAAGCGATTTTGAGGTTACAGGGGGCAAGTACGTGCTCTTAGTATGAAAGAAATATTATTTTTGAGAGATCACGAGTCCGAAGCTAGTAGGTATAGTAGATGCTCTAGTAATAATGGCAACAAAAGAGGAAACAACGTCGAAAAGGAGAAAATGCCTTATTTTTGGTATTTGACAAACAATATAAATCGAGAGAGGATACTTGAGCAAATATGAGGTATAACTAAGGAAATAATGAGTCTATCTCAAAATACATAGCATCACCAAATAAGTATACAAACTCGAGACACTGTAAGAATCAAGAGGGTCGGATGTAAAGAGTAGGAAGGTAATGGACCATAGGGTCGTTTACTATGGAACAATGAGAGTCACTAAATAAGCCACAGAAAAGGACCACCCCAAAGAAGTGACAAATGTCCAACCATAATAAAAACCTCTTTTTTGTATCCCCTGTTCTTCGGATACAATTCGATCCTTCTACAGCCAAATCTCAATTTGTGGAAAGCCTTCGATGGCTTCCTTATGACCGGGTGATACCCCCTTGAAGTTATAGGTAAATAAATTCTTTCTTATATTGGGAATTGAGGAGCATCAAGACAAAGCGTCTCATCTAAATCCCCTTCAAGAAGTATTGTGAGATGGAGTAGAGATAATAATGGGAACCTTATCAAAGATTTGAGGATTATGAGTATTAAGTAGCAACATTTGAAGAAGAGTTGCTTCTAAAGTTGAGGTATTACGTATGGATTATTGAGTGAACCGGGGATCTTTAAGGACCATTATGTAATCGAAATATTAATGACAAAAGTAACTCGTCAATCTGTACAGTAATGACCAAGTCTCGATATAAAATCAAAGGTTGATCAACATTTTATTTCAAAACTATCTCAAGCCATTGTACAATCGCTCATTAAGACAACAAACTAATCCAAGGACCAGTTTAAAAGAAGCCCTGAGTATTCAGAATGTCCATATGTCCCGTCCTAAGATGACCAATGAAGATTTCAAGTTGGACTACTAGACTTGGCCGAGGGTGAATGTATAGAATTTGGAGGAAATTTAACATAAGGATTGATGACTAATAAGAGACATAATGGCCGATTGGTGAATTAATAATTATACACGGCAAAAGAGTAGAACTCGTATCTCTGTCACAAGAAAAGAAAGGAACCGAAAGTAACAATATTATATTCGAAGAAACAAATTATGAAAGAATACTTAGATCAACGGGGAAACAAATTAAGAGATTTGGTGTTGAAAGAAAGATTCAACTTGATAAGGGAAAAAGATTATGTTTAAAAGTATTCAAGGTCATAATACTGAATCCAAGTTAAAAAAGACAGTAACCAGCAAGCATAGAATAGTCCCAATTGGAGATGTTTATTCTGGAAATACTCCACATAAGAGTCGGGAGGAGATGTATGGATGAAAGGAGTTTTAGGATTAGTAGGTTGTTCAAAATTTATGTACCGTATAAGGAAACTATCGTGAAGGAGAGAGAAGAAAAGTAGAGGAAAAATGAATTCGAATAACTCCACTACTTCTACATCCTTGACTTTGGCAATAATCGTGCCACAATATTTCACCATTATCTTACGCTTCGTGAATATGAATACGGATATCTAAAATCCACCATAAGATGAACATTACAACATAGAAAAGAAGGATATATCCCATAGATCATAATTCAACGTCCCATATAAGGTACAGCCATAAGGCAATTGTGTAAAAGAGAAGTACAACTATGTTAAAACAAAGTGAGAATATACTAGTAATGTATGTTAGTGTAATCTGATCGAACAAAATGATAAGACAGTCCTTCATCCGCAAAAAATTTATCACAATAGTCACAGAACCTAAGAATTTCTCAACTCAAGAGATCCAGATTCTAGCTTTATATTAGTATTCGTGCGATATAATTCCTCTATCATATTCGATATATTGATTTGGACCATGTACCCTATGTAACCAATTTTTTTGAAGCAAACGTAACAAGTGTAGCTTGGATGTCAACAAGAAGATGTTAAGGTGAGTTATGGCTGAACCCCTTTTAATTTCTGCAAGTATAAGAGGTCGTGTGAGGCCGATTGATATCATTTTGATATTGTGTTTCCCTGTGTGGCATTGGATACAGTTTTGGGCTACTTAACAGGTTTTGGATAGTCCTTTTTACAAAGGAAAATCTGCCAAAATTTCTGAAATCCTTGGGAGTTTGAATATTTTCAACATTCGCGGACGAATGTTCCTAAGGGGGGAAGGATGTTATACCCCATAATTTCACGTTTTGTTGTGTCGTCAATGGATATTGAAGCCTCGGGGAGGTGTATGACCTAACAGAAGGATAACGAAGGTTTACAACTTATTTATGGAGGTACTGAAGTGTTTGGGGGTTAAATGAATTGAAGGAAGTACGTTTCGACGAAAATAGGAAATTGGGTTATTTGACGCTGGATTTGACGGACTGTCAAATTGCCCAAGGTGACCGTCAATTTTCTTGGCATTTTGATGAGAAGGTTGATGGACCGTCGAACGTTTGACGGTCCATCGAATGTACCGTCATTTTACGTCGGTGCAGTTTTGGTTACAGGTTTATAGTGAAAAGTCTCGGTTTGCAATTCATTTTCCCCCAAATTCAAGCCCTAGAATTCTATCTAAACCCTCTCTAACATACCCCAACATCCCAAGTCTAAATCCAAGCTAAAGTCCGAAGAATTTTGTGAGAAATCCCGTGATTGTCATAAGAACTATCGCCTCCTTGAAGGGTTGGTTTTGGAAAATTTTGGAAGCAAGCTACTCTACTATTTTGAGGAGATTTTGATACGTAGAGGTATGATTTACTCATCTCTACTTATGATCATGATTAATTGTTAATTTGAAGAAAGTTATGAAAAAGTTTTCATGATAAAACATTCGCAAATTTGTGAAATCTTTGTAATAGGAATTGTTGGGTTGTTTTACTCTAATTATGAGTTGAATTGGATGATGGTATTGATTGTATATGTTATGGATTAAGAAAAGTATGGTTTAAGGAATTGTAAGGCTGAATCACGTAAGACTTCTCGTATAAGAAAAGCCTAAGGAATTATATATGCTAGAATTGTTGAAGAACACCTAACTGAGTTTTTATGGAAATTATATTTTTGGATTGGAGCCGTGAGATTTAATTATATGGGAATTCTTTGTAAAGGAATTTAAGAATCCGAGGTATTCGAAGTTGTCGATAAGATACTTACATGAATCTTTCTATGGAATTTGGATTTAATAGTGAAATCTATTTTTATGTGATATAGATGATAACCCTCATGAAATGTGAAGACTCGTAGGATGATTGTTGCATCAAGGATAAGGTATGTCGAGGAATACACTTTTATTATTTTGGCATGATCGGCGAATAAGTATAACCATAATGACGTCCCTTCAAAAAGAATCCTTCAGAGTCTGTCTTGCATTGTACTTATATATATATAACAATTTTCATACCGAGCTGCGTTATAATCGGCTGGGTACAACACCTAGATGTGCACCTAGCTGCAGTTGGTTTTGATATTACCGAGTCCCACATTTGGGTCAAGTACGATTGAGTCCTCATCGAGGCCAGGTACGATATATATATATGTATTATGACATGATTTGCCCCACATAAACATTGGATATTACTTTATATAGCCCCACTGAGCGACTTGATTTTTACAGACATGCATATATTTTCATAATTGTGTTAGGTAGGCTCTCAGAGCCTTGTTATGAGTTTCAGGTTGACTGTTGTACCCTTATCTTTTGTGATATGTCTTTTGTCTATATTGGTTATCTGTCTTACATATTCAGTACATCTTTCATACTAATGTCCCTTTTCGAGGACACTGCAT
This sequence comes from Anisodus acutangulus, assembly GCA_029783415.1. Classification (NCBI taxonomy): domain Eukaryota; kingdom Viridiplantae; phylum Streptophyta; class Magnoliopsida; order Solanales; family Solanaceae; genus Anisodus; species Anisodus acutangulus. The sequence continues at coordinate 33,782,690 of CM056498.1, read as the reverse complement.
TTCATGCTCGCATGTATAGATAAAGTAGCAGTGATTTCCTCACAGTAGGACTTGACCCAGCTAGAATTGTCACGCTCATTTCTTTCGGAGCTGTGTAGAAAGTTGATAGGTATGACGGTTATGCATATGTATATAGTCGGGTATGGCGGGGCCATGTCCTAACCAGTTGTTGTCAGCATACTCCTTAGAGGCTTGTAGATAGTTATGTGTGATGGTCGTGTGTGACCTCGTCAGCCTTTCCAATAGATTTATTATGCACATGTCGGCATGTTTATATATATATGCATGGTTTGGGCCTTTTCTGAGTGCATGTGGCTATTTCTGTATTCAGTCGAGTATGTGTCTGAGGCCTTGTCGGCCTATGAGTTGTGGTATATCTCTCAGGTATCAGGATCGATATGCTCGCTCCTTTGAGCATCTGGTGCCGGCTACACCCCCCAAGGTTGGGGTGTGACACGCGTACAGGCAGTACACGCTGTTGGGCACGTGACGCGTCCTCCCTGGCGTGCGACCCCTGCAACCTTTTAAGTGCATTTTCCCCATTATATTCTTCACATCTTCGAACCCACACATGAATTTATATCATATCCTTATCCTCCCACATCAAGGTAATTCCCTCCTAAGTATTTCTAAGTAATTCTAACGATTATACATGGATTATTAATAAGATTTTACTCTACAATCCTAGGGTTTTCAAGAAAATCCTTCTCAAGGATTCAAGTTCAGATTTTTGGAATTCTTCTTCAAAGTTTGGATTCATCTTTGGGTGTTTTAGAGAAATTATGGTATGTAGGGCTTTTATCCACGTAAGTGAACATCATTATTCTTCCTCACACCTCGTTTAATTCTTGAAAACATGATTTCTCCTCAGAGTTAGGAAATTATATCTCAGCTCATGATAAACCCTAGATACATGTCAATATTTAGATTTTATCATGCTCAATCATGTTCCTGTTAATTGTATTCATGTATTTCATTTTGATTATCATGAATCTATCTATAATTCGTGAATCCTCATGTTTTGAACTCTATGGGTTCTCAAATACTAGTCAGAAATCCATATTATTCATTCTATAGATTTTACATATTTTCATGTATCATACAAGTTATATTATATACTTATATATATGTTAGATTACACATACAAATCATGTTTACAACTCATGTTATACAAGTCATAGGCTTTTCAGCCAACCATGTTCATATTTTTTGGCGTAGAATATATTATCGAGAAGGTTTAATTCTTGAAACTACGTATGCCAACGTAGGATAAGAATCGCTCCATCCAGTAAGGACGATTCCTTCATGTTATCCATTACGGGTTATTTTATGGATCCATTCATGTCATGTTCATGCCTCGTACCCCGGCAAGGTGTGATATGGCTTAGCTAATTGGGCAGAGATCAGACGTCACGTACTCACGTGGTTGTTACATGTCGATTACACTAAAGCTCTTCCACTTAAAATAATTTATCATGTTATATTATATTCATTTCAGATATTACCGATGTTCACGTTTAGCTTATAGCTTCTGTTTCAGTTCCTATTATTTCATGTGTCTTGTTTATTCATTTAGTTTCTTTACATACAAGTACAATTCCAGTGTACTTACGTCACTATTTTTCGAAGACTGCATTTCACAATGCAGGTACTGAATTATAGGACGAAGAATCTGCTCGCTAGGATCTCACACATATCTGCTATTGGTGAGCCTACTTCATTCAGGGTGTTATCTTTATTTCATGTTTATGTCATGCTATGTAGTAGAGGTAGCGGGGGCCTTGTCCCGGGAAATATTTTAGTATTCGGAATCATATTCAGAGGTTTCATAGATTGGTCTAGCATATCATGTCAGATGTTCATTGTCGTATAGCCCTGTTGGCTTCGTACTTATTATATTCTCATATTATTTATGCACTTATTCTAATAGTTTTTTCAGTATTATTACGATATCACATGTTTTACTCAGACCTTCATGTTTTAAATTATATTCCGCATCAGTTCATCTTACAACTTTAGTTTCAGTTCCTATTACTTCATGTGACTTGTTTATTCATTCAGTTTCTTTACATACAAGTACAATTCCAGTGTACTTACGTCACTATTTTTCGAGGCCTGCATTTCATAGTGCAAGTACTGAATTATAGGACGACGAATCCGCTCGCTAGGATCTCACACGTATCTGCTATTGGTGAGCCCTAATTCATTTGGGGTGTTATCTTTATTTCATGTTTATGTCATGTTATGTAGTAGAGGTATGCCGGGGGCATTGTCCCAGGAAACAGTTTAGTATTCAGAATCATATTCAGAGGTTTCATAGACTGGTCTATCATGTCATGTCAGATGTTCATTGTCGTATTGCCATGTTGGCTTCGTACTTATTATATTCTCATACTATTTATGCACTTATGCTAATAGTTTTTTCAGTATTATTGCGATATCACATGTTTTACTTAGACCTTCATGTTTTAAATTATATTCCGCATCAGTTTATGTCGCATGTTGATTCAGCAAGCTGTGTGATTCGCTCGATCATATGCAGTCAGACACCGAGTGTCGTGTCGCGCCCATGTCATGGTTTGTAGCGTGACACTATTCATAAATAATAAATCTTTGAACAATCTCTACAATTCTCCACTTCAAGAAAATAGATAGAATCATCTTTATTTATAATAGGCATAAGTACCCCCTGAACTATACCCGAACTTTCAGGGACGCTCCTTTCCTTTACTGGGTTCCTATTACCCTCTGAACTATTATAAAGTGTAATAAACATCACCCTAAGTAATGACGTGACATAGAAAACCAAACTCTTGGTAGGCAGTGAAATACACGCGCTGCCACATGTAATTTCACAATTTCTTTTTATTTTATTTTTAAATCTATTTCATTTTCTTCCTTTTTTTTTGCTTTTAAGTCCAAAATATTGTGAAAAATCACTTTATATTTAGAAAAATGAAAAGGATAATTACTTTTGTTATTGTTCTTGTATGAACTTGAAAAAAACATTAGAGGTGCTATGTAGATTCGAAGGTTGGTGAAGTTTTGAAGTTGAGATTCAAGTGCTAAACTCATTCTAGATTTTAGTTGGTGTTGAGATTCAAAACTGGAGAAAGAATTTTGAATCAACCATTGTTGAATCTTGAAAAAGTTTGAAAAACAAAAAAATGGGTTTGTCAAATTTTTTGGTTGTTGGCCAAATTTATTACTGGTGTTTGGTGATGATGTTGTTGTGAAGTTATAGTTGAAATTTGAGCTTGATTGATGCGAATTTGACTGAGTTTTTATTGAATTTTGAGACCCAAAAATGAAGAAGACGAAGAACATCGCCTTTTTTTAGGTTCTATAAAATCAGCTTTTTGTAATGTTAATTAGTTATATGTACTAATTAATTGTAGATGTGTCCAATTAATAAAGGATATGTGTCCATATTAATAAATAAATTAGCTTATTTTTCGTTTCTCACATGCCTCAAAGAGAGCGAGCACACTCTATGTGCTACCTCAACACTGAAGGGTGTATTTATTACACTTTAAATTAGTTCAGGGGGTAATAAGACCCTCATAAAGATAAAGTGTGTCTCAGAAACATTGAGTATAGTTTAGGGGTACTTAGGCCTTATCCCTTTGTAATAGTATGAACCTACTTTGACTAGAAGCTAGAAAACTTAATCCTATATAATTCTCTCCACAAATTATATCTAGATAGGGGTAAAGTGAGCGTACACTTTATTTTTATTAAACTCCACTTATAAATTTACGCTGGATATATTACTGCTCATTTAGCAAATATCAAATCTTAAATTATTTTGGTATCCTACTCCAACATTAAATTAGTCGTCCAACACCCAAAAATGACATCTAACCGCCCGTCCTATGTGTCGTTCTCTCGGTAAAATACGAGGAATGGAGTGTACTTTGACAAATCAAGAAGGCGTTTGGCCATATATTTTAAATATTTTTTATTTTATTTGAAATTTATGAAATAGCTAAAGATCGAGTTGTGTTGAGTTATAATTTTTGCGAAGGGTGAAAGAGAATATTTTACTTGAAATTTATGAAGATGGAGTTGAAAAGTCAATTTGGAGCACTTTTCCAAATTTAGAATTTAATTTCAAGATAAATGGCAGCCTGATGCACTAAATTCCCGCTATGCGCGGAATTCGGGGATTGGATTTGAAAATTTTATACTTGCTAATTTTAAAATAAGGTGAAAAATTATTTCGAAAAAGTTGAATAATTTTCATAGGCAAACGGCTCCCAAGTTTGGATGGGTATTTTCATTTTCCTCTTCCCCCTTTATATTTTCTTTTTACCGTCCCCTTTGTCTTATTAGAGTGTGTTTAGTATAGTGGAAACTATGTTTAGTGGAATTTTTTTTTCTGAAAAGGTACTTATATCGCTGAGTTTTGATGAATTTATGTTGATTTCTAAAATTAATAATAATGTCTAACTGTTAGCCGGAGAAAGTAATATAAAAATTGAATATTAAGATAATTATAAAAAAAATAACTTTTATCATAAATGAGGGGAGTCATTTTTCTCCTTTGACATAAAAGGACTTTCACATAAAAAAATATTTTCCTGAAATGACCCTCCATTCATATAGTCTTTGCTCCGTCCTTGTCATTGACTTGACATACTACCACCACCACCAGAGTGGAACCGAATTTGCATTACTTTGGGTGGGTTACAACAATTACATGAAACGAGAAGTAAGTAAATATTATAAATGCTAGAAAAAATAAATTACTCAAGATTACAACAAACTGAAAATAAGAACGATTACAAACTTCTTGTGATTTGCTGAAACGAGTGATGACACTCTGTTTTTAAGATAAGATTGCCCCGTATATATCATTTTACGTTGTCGAACAATAGTCTCCCAAGATACAACAACAACTTAACAAATGAGCAAAGGAAACTCAAGTGTTACTCTTGAAGAACGTTAAATATAGAAATGATGCTAGAGAGGAAGAAGAAGATTTCAGAAAATTTCTAAGTGTTGAACAATTGAGCCAAAGGCCTCAATTTATAGTGTAAGGAAAAGACCCCTCAACTAGCCAACTAACGGCCTTCAATAGCCATGTAATGACACTTATTGAGGGGTTACATTCAGCCAATTATTTGGCTGAATTCATGTGCCAAATAATGGAGATTCAATGCTCCAAAACCATCCCAAAAGTAAAAAAATTCCATCTTTCCGTCGCAGCATTCTGCCTCCGAAGCGCCGCGACTCTGCGAATTAGCGTCGTGGCGCCTCGGCTCCAGTAGCCCAAACCACCATTTAGCGTCACGGCGCTGCCATGAGGGCGTCGCGGCCCTTCACGGCTCCACGGCAATTTTTGACTCGTTTCATCTTACACTTCTTCCTTCGTTTACCAACGTGGAATACTTGTCATTTGGCCAATAACCGTCCATCATTCTATGTCTCAAACGTATTACGTATGTACCAATATCTCTTTCACTAATGAAATTTACGATACTTGGCACTACGTGTACACGTATGTGAAAACGACGTTTCAGACGTGCGGGGCTCCAGTTGTTCGAGTCATAAATAATGGAATAAACTTAATTTCACATTAGTAAATTTCCAACAATTTGTTCATGCACGTCTTAATTGGTATGAAAATAGTCACATATTCTTTCTACACGGCTAACGTAAGAAAATTTTCCTAGCCATATAGTGGAAATGGAAAACAGTACATGTCCACAAAATTTGACTACTCATCTTCCACTACTTGTCACTTATCACAACCAATAAAATAAGTTTAATTAGGGCCACATGAGTGAAGAGAACATATGAATTGGCTTAAAGGGTGTTCATTATTTCAATCATTACATCTCCTTATAAATTACCTTATGAGTTCTGATGAATTGTTGAAAGATTATATTTTTAGCCATGTTTTTCAAGATTGTGGCCTTGTTTGTGCCTGCTATATTTTGTCTTGCAAACTCTGAAGACCTTGGATTCATTTACAATGGCTTCAATAGAGCCAATTTGAGTCTTGATGGCATAGCACAGTTGACATCAAATGGCCTATTACAGCTAACAAATACTTCTAGGCTGCAAAAAGGCCATGCTTTTTATCCCACACCAATCAATTTCAAGAACTTACCAAATGGTTCAAATTTCTCTTTTTCTACCACTTTTGTCTTTGCTATAGTGCCTGTAGTTTTGCCTGGTCATGGCATGGCTTTTGTAATTGCACCTGTTGGAGGGCTAGCAGATTCACTTCCAAGTCCATTTCTAGGCCTTTTCAATGATAACACTACTGGCAAAGACACTAACCATGTTTTCGCGGTGGAGTTTGATACACTTGAGAATAGAGAATTCAATGATATTGATGGTAACCATGTTGGAATCGACATCAACAGTTTAAAATCCGTTGATTCAAAGCCAGCAGGATATTATGGTGGCAAATTCAATAACATGACACTTGCTAGTGGCCAGCCAATGCAGGGTTGGGTGGACTATGATGGTGTGGCTAAGCAAATTAATGTCACTTTGGCTCCAATGAATATGGCAAAACCAAATGTTCCTCTTTTGTCTATATTCTATGATCTTTCACCAATCTTGAATGAAACCATGTATATCGGCTTCTCTGGATCCACTGGTTCAGTTGTTTCAACACAATATGTTCTTGGATGGAGCTTTAAAATGAATGGAATAGCTCAAGGGCTTGATCTTGCTAGGCTTCCTAAGATTCCTCGAGTTGGCACGAAGAAACAATCTAAACTTTTGTTAATTGCTTTGCCAATGATATCGGCAGTTGTTGTAGTAATAACCTTCTCTATGTTGATTTACTATGTTGGAAGGAAGAGGAAGTTCACGGAATTGCTTGAAGATTGGGAGCTCGAATATGGCCCTCATAGGTTCAAGTATAAAGATCTTTATATTGCCACAAAGGGATTTTCCAACAAAGAGTTGTTAGGTTGTGGAGGTTTTGGCAGAGTCTATAGAGGAGTATTACAAACTTCTTCAATTGAGGTAGCAGTCAAGAAGGTCTCTCATGAATCAAAACAAGGATTGAAGGAATTTGTAGCAGAAATTGTTAGTATTGGTCGGCTACGCCACAGGAATTTAGTGCCACTTTTAGGCTATTGCAGGCGAAAAGGAGAGTTGCTTTTGGTTTACGAATACATGCCTAATGGAAGTCTCGATAAGTTTTTGTATGACAAACCAATATGTGCCCTCAATTGGAACCAAAGATTTCGAGTCATCAAAGGCGTAGCATCAGCGCTAGTCTATCTACATGAAGAATGGGAACAAGTAGTAATTCACAGAGATGTGAAGGCTAGTAATGTGTTGTTGGACAGTGAATTGAATGCAAAGTTGGGAGATTTTGGCCTAGCAAGATTGTACGATCACGGGAGCGATCCGCTCACTACACATGTAGTGGGAACTGTAGGTTACCTTGCCCCTGAGCAAACAAGAACTGGCAAAGCCACAACCATTAGTGATGTATATGCTTTTGGTGCATTTTTGCTTGAAGTGGCTTGTGGGAGAAGGCCAATAGATCCAAGGGTATCGGACGAGGACATCGTGTTAGTTGATTATGTATTTTCATGTTGGACTAGAGGTGATATTCTTGAAGCCATTGATCAAAATTTGGGAAATGAATATGTTAAAGAAGAGGCTGAGTTGGTACTAAAACTTGGACTGGTTTGCTCTCAGACAGATCCAGCAGCTAGACCAAGTATGAGGCAAGTTTTAATTTACTTGGAAGATATTGTGCCTCCACCATTGCCAGAGTTTTCATTGTTACAAAATTCTAGCCTTGGTTTCACATTTCCAGGGTTTGATCATCACTTGGCCACGTCTTCATCATTTTCTGCAGATAAAGAACTTTCATATCCCTCCTCTGATTCAGATTCCCTTCCTTTTACTGGTCCATGATTAGTGTAAGATAGAATAATTTCCCTGGGGATTCCTTTCATTATTCACAATATATATAGTTGTACACATGTTGATTCCTAATACAGTACGAATCCTAACTATTTTATAATTATGATAAATGTATATTTAAGGTAACTTATGATTCTAATTGTATTATGAATCAACCATTTAAGGTAAGTTAGGATTCGTACTTTATTAGGAATTAACTTGTGTACAACTATATATATTGTGAATAATGAAAGGAATCCCTAAGGAAAATTATAATACAATTAGAATTAGAATCCTAAATTACCTTAAATATACATCTATCATAATTACAAAATATACGGTGAATATTCGTTAATAATTAGGAACTATGTTGCTGGGACTCTTCAAGATTGTTACCAGGAGGATGTCAGATCTTCCGCATTAGTGTATATTTGGAGGATCCGACACAGATGCAAACAACACAGAGTAAAAGTCTCTTTATTGCCTTCATGATTTATGATATAGCAACAAAGATTACGTCTGAATCCCAAGCATGTAGGGTCAGTTATATAAATCCTTACTGCTCATGTGGCTTCATATAAACTCATCTTGGTCTAATATTAGAATGTTGTTATATTGTTACGATACAAATAATGGACTAGTGTACACTCTGAATCCTATTTCTTTGATCTATATTGTTGTTGATTTGTTTTGCTATCTTTTTTATTTTTAAGTCAATTATAAGCTGCAGAGTTAGATACGTATATTATTTTTGTAAGGTGTCACAAGCTACTGAAAGTAAAAATAAGAGATGAAATAAATCGAATGTCAATTCTATTTCCGAATGTCAGTGACAATGTCATATGACACAAGTGACAACACTCGATAAAACAGAAAACTTTTAAGAGTAAATTGCAGCGGAAAAAATAACGAACAAATGTTTATATTTTCATAAGTTATATGTTGATATAACTTATGATGATCAATGACCAGAAGTATTATATATATATATATTATATACAAAATTATAAATTCCTTTCTTTACAGATTTACAATATAAAATGGAAAGGAATTAAAAGTTGAAGTCGCAGATGACTTCTGCCTGAAAAATTGAACTACGTAGATATAGGCAAACTCTCATTACAATAGCTCCATACAAAACTAATCTAGAATCTAAATAACAATTGTAATGTTGGACAAAATGTTGTCGACACACTCAGGCAACACTTGTGATCCAGATTTCTGGGTTGAAATTCCGAGAGCTCTCTTGGTATTTTTGCAATCTAATTCTGGATGATCGATTCACTGTTGTGGCCTTTCTATTTATAGTATAGACTCTTCCTTGAAAAACTTATCGATCAGTTGAGGAGGTTGAGGGAAAGGTGGGCAGCTGGTGTGTTTGTTGGAGAAGATCATGGAATCGAAATCTCAACAGCTTTGACTTGTTCTTCACTCGACTTCTTCCCCAAGCTTTGACTCTTTCTCCCACGTTTTACACAGATCCAATTTACCATGCCTAAGTCATTTTTACCCCCACAATAAAATATTACTACTTACCGTGAAGTAAGGCAAAACTGTTTTCGGAGATGTTGGTCTGAATGTTATGATATTTGTCCAAATATTTTTATGCATTCAAATCAGTACTTTAGAAGATATATTGAGTCAAATGTCACAACATCAAACCCAACATTAACAATTTTGTTCTTTAATTTTTGTTTTTTTATATTCCTTCTCGTTGAATATGATCAAAGAGTCCAAAGTCATCCAAAGTGTTTGGCCCAGTGGCCAATACATTAGGGTATTGTTGTCTGAGATTCCGTGTTCGAGTTCTCTGATCAGCGAGAGTGGAACTGTGTTCCCCCAAAAAAATCCCTCCATACGCCAGAGGGCTGCGGTGTATACTAATCCGTAGGCCAGTAGGAGGTGGGGTTTTCTGGGGTATGGGGCCGTAATGCGGTGGGACCAGTCACTTTAAAAAGTTTACCCTACCTTAGTTTTATCCAAAGTGTTTGGCCCAGTGGCCAATACATTAGGGTATTGCTGTCTGAGGTTCCGTGTTCGAGTCCTCTGATAAGCGAGAATGGAACTGTGTTCCCCCAAAAAAATCCCTCCATACGCGTAGGGCCAAGCGGTGTATACTAATCCGTAGGGCCAGGTCGGAGGTGGGGTTTTCTGGGGTATGGGGCCGTAATGCTGTGGGACCAGTCACTTTAAAAAGTTTACCCTACCTTAGTTTTAATCTAGAGGGGTCAGCTTGCTGGCAGGGAGTCAACTTTGCGGCCTTAGGGTCGCAAGTTCGTTTCTCCCCTCCGGATATCGTCCTCTGGGGCACATATATGTGGTAAAGCCTGGGCGCTAAAAGCCGCGCGGGCATGTTGCAGTGTGGGTTCGGTCTCCGCCAAGCCTTGTGGATGGGGCTTGTGGGGGGGGTCAACCTTGTAGCATTGATCCGTTGGGCCTTAGCGGAGACCCGACCATGTGTGCACATCCTGCGATTTACCTGGTGGTGGGGTGCTGAAGGACCGGTCCCATCATCTCCAGGACGTTTGGGTAATACCAGTGAAGTAGTCAGGCGCAAGCCTGAAAACCTGGATTACCAAAAAAAAAAAAAAAAGAAGTCCAAAGTCATGGAAAGGGAAGTGAGTTATTCAAACTTCCTCATTGAGCCCTACAATGACTTTTGGGGATATTATTTTCTTCACCGGCATCATATGATGTTATTATTCTGCAATGATGTGATTGCTGTGCTTAAAACAAAATGTCTTTAGGTCATTTTCCTATTTTAAGTCTTCCTATCAAGTTTTTTAATCTCTTTCCACACCCCTATTTTTAAAAAAAAACAATAGTGACATAAGGCGGGGAAGAAACAAAAATAAAATATACAAAAGAGAGGCCTATCCAAAATTTATTATTTCATTCGTCCTAATTTATGTATTATCATTTTATTTGACACAAAATTTAAAAAATAAATGAAGATTTTTGAAATGTGTGATCCAAAATAAGTCTTATATAAATGTGTGGTTGTAAATCATCTCATAAAGTTAAATTATTTCTAAATATAGAAATGTGACATTCTTTTTGGGACAGACAAAAAAGAAAATGGTGTCACATAAATTGGGACATAGGGAGTAGCATTTTACATTATGTTATATAAATTTTATTGCATAATCCCTGCTAGGGGTGTTCACGATTTGGTTAAAACCCAATCTGAAAACCAAATCAAACCGATATTTATTTGGGTTTAGTTTTAAAATTTTAAAAACCGATAACATTTTATTTGATTTGATTTTATTAAAAATAAAATGGAAAAAAAATGAACCAAATCGACAAATTTTATATACAAATATTTATAATTATATATATATAATAGGACACTGTTACCTCCCTGAACTTTGACCAAAATTGTTACGACACACCTTACCTTTTCAGGGGTCCTATTACCCGTTGAACTTATTAAAAACAGAATAGTTACCCCCCTAAAGCAAGATACTTACTCTCCCATAACCTTCTCTTATGGGAGAGTGACTTACACTCACTCTCCTTGCCACATGTATATTTATTTTTTTCTTTTCTTTAATTCTTTTCGTTTACGTGGCAATTTTTTAAAATTTTAAAAACTAAATTTTCTGTAAAAATAAAACTGAAAATTTGATTTTTTTTTAAATCCGTTTTTTTAAAAGAAAAACAAATATGAAAAATGGATTTTTTAAAAATACATAATTTCATTTTTTAGGACACTTTTATATTTCAAATAAAATCTAAATTATTTTGTTTTTAAATCTGAAAAAAGTGTTTTTTCTTTTCAAAATGTGCAAAACGGATTTTTATAAAAAAAATTGGAAAAATTAATTATTTTTTTAAAATGTGGAAAAACTGTTCTTTTAAATCTGGAAAACTAGATGTTTTTCATATATAAAAAAATCAATTTTCACATATTTCTTAAAAATATTAGTTTTCCAGATTTATTTTCTAAAAAATTGAATTTTCCACATTTAAAAAAATAATCAGTTTTCCATATTTTACGAAAATGCAGATTTTAATAAAATAATTAAGTTTTTCACATTTAAAATAACAGTTTAGAAAAAAAAACTTTAAGATTTAATGATAATTAATTAGGTGTAACTAAATGTAAATTACCCAATTAAAAATGGCGCGTGTCAGATTATATGTTTCTCACTCTCCCAAAGAGAGTTAAATACACTCTCCTTACCACGTTAGTGTAACATCCCGTACTTTCGGGAGATGATTTAAACAATTAGACGTATGCAAGTAGACCTGGGTCCTGTGAAAATTTTGTTATAATTAGGTATGCAAATAAAGAAGCTTAGTATATAAAGGATGCGGTTCCGAAATAATTTAGAACTTAATAAGTGTGACGACGGGGATTAACAAAATAATTGTATGTCCCCAAAGAGGTTATGCACTAGTGCTATATCGCACGATTATGACATTGAGTATATGAAGGTTTTATAAGTCATCAAGATTTAAGTGGATTTGGATAAAAAATTAATAATGTGGGAGAGTACGAAATTAATTGGATAAAGGTGATGGTTGGCTGCCACATAGCATTAGGAAGGCTAAAAGGTGTCATTAAGTGGATACGTGTGAGGACAAAACGTGTCAAATGTTACACCTTAACATGCATTCTATACAAGTACATTACTAATGTGTCAACAAAACGGATGAGACCATATTTGATGTTGCTCGTAATGTCTGAGCTATAAATGGAAAATGTTCTCATAATTTTCGGTACGCGGTTTTTGCTATACTATTTGAAATGCAAACTCTCAAACTAACTTGGCAAAAGTCTAGAAGTTTGTGTTTATATATATATATTTGGATGTTGTATATAAGCTACAGAAATGGAATAATTTGGTTGGATTCTTTTTTTAAGAATGAGAAAATAGGCAGCAGCAAATGAGATATATAAGTGAAAATTGTGTATCTGTATGTTGAGGAGCAGAGAATAAATATTCTCAGCAATTGAATACACCAGCCAACGATAAATCAAATTGGAGAGTACTTTGTAGTAAAGTAAAGTGACGAAAAGTTTGAAAGAAGACAATCAAGGTTAGACGTTATTGAAAGGATTGACTCATTGTAGTCATTCGAAGGTTGAATCGAGGTATGTTAAGGCAAATTCTTATTTCTTTTTGCATGTTCTAAGTACGAAACGTAAACGTAATATTGTCCCATAAATAATTCTACTCTTAGTAGTTAAGAATGTTCATGTTAGTTATTCCTGTTGTCAAAGCATGTCTAAATATGTTTCTAAATCCTTATTGAGGTATATGTAAAAGATGTTAGTATTCATAATGTTAATCGGAGGTAAAGCGATGTTACATCACTCCGACAAACTTATAGTGTCTTATTGTCTATCCTTCATGCATTACATTCATGTACATACCTTGACCTCAAAATGAGTTATATACTCTATTATATGTATGCATTATATATGTATGGGGTATGGGAGAAGGGAAGGCGTTATATACGCATACCACCTGCAGCTGGTATAGATATACACGATGATGATTATGCCCATAGAGGCCGATGTGATATGATGGGATGCCCACAGAGGCTTGATGGTGTTATATACGCATATGTGCATGACCGCATTGTGCATGACATTTAGGCATATTATGGCCCTCAGAGGCATTCTGCACAGACATAGTACTTAGGCATATTATGGCCCTTAGAGGCTTTCTCTACTGGTTGGTTATTTCTTGTCTCATATTACTTCCAAGTCTCTATTATGTTATTTTTCATGTATGACATACTCAGTTTCATGCCCGCATGTAAAGATGGTGACGGTTCGCACTAGTAGGTTGTTGGTTCAGCTGATATTGGAGCACTCTATTTGTTCTAAAGTTGCAGTCTAGTCGTGGTATGATATTTTTGATATGCATAGGCGTATGGCGGGGCCCTATCCCGACCTTATGATGTTACGTACTCCTTAGAGGCTTGTAGACAGATGTCATGTGTATAGTAGTCATGTATGGCCTTGTCGGCCTTGGTATGTATATGTATATAGGTTAGGTCCTTCGAATTACATGATTTTACATAGTTCTTTTCCAATTTACTATTTTCATATATTAGCAGGGTATCTCGTGGACCATGAGAAATTACGGTTATATGCTAAATATATGATTAGTGGTACTCGGCAGGTAAGGTCCAGGTGTCCGTCATGACCCTCTGGTTTGGGTCGTGACAGTTAGCGCTTAGGGTGGTAATTATTCCGTTTTAAAAATTTTCAGGGGGTAATACGACTCTTGAAAAAGTAAGGTGTGTCGTAACAACTTTGGCCAAAGTTAAGAGGGGTAACAGTGCCTTATCCCAAATACATTAATTTTTATAAATAATTTCAACTTTGTATATTTTTTTATTAATTTTTTATTTATCTTTAGTAGGCTAATGAATTTTACACCTTAAGTTCTTTTCTTAAAAGAAAGTCATGAATCCAAACTCATTTATTCAAAGAAACAACAATTGATTTACCGCAAATTCTTTTATATATTTTATAAACTTTATTCACTTGATTAAAGCTTATAAATCTTAAGACATTCTTTTCGTAATCCAAGAAAATTATAGCCATCACAATAGAAGGTTTATAACGAATTATTAGTTGGAAAATGATGAAAAAATGTTTCCTAATTATAGGAAAAAATAAAAAATAAAAAATAAAAATACCATTAAGTTTCTTTAAAAATCGAATCAAATCGATTATAACCAAACTGATGGTTGTGTATTATATTTGATTTGATTTGGTTCTAATAATTTAAAAACTCACTAAATTAGTTTGGTTTTGATTTTAACTAAAAACCAATCCGACATGAACCGAACCATAAACACCCCTAATCCCTGCCGTTATTAGGACCGCTATAATTAAAGTATAAATATAGTGAAATTTACGTCCTGGAATGCTTTTGTTGCTTGACTGCTTAGAGATATATGCCTTGCTTGAAATCTCTTTACACCCATCTCTTCTCGAGAAATAAGTGGCATATTTCTTTGTAAAACTGTGCTCTCAGGTTGGGCAATCGGGTCACTGAAGGACAATAACTCATTACCTTTAGAAGATTCTGAGAAGAGTTGCTCTTCGGAGAGCACAGTACGATGTAAGTTATTGTCTATCGTTGGCCTCTATTAGAATCAGTCGGGGACCTGAGAGGCGATGGTTTACCCCTACCGAGTTAATAAAGATCTTTGATAACATTAATGTTAATAAAGATCTTCAAGTAAATAATGTATTATATGTTGGAAATTAGCCTTTGGCGGGGAGATGCGTCCACCCATCTTTGATGAATTAAACACTAGTGTTCCGTATGTTGGAGACCTCGTCTCTTTACACATGCATGATCTACGAAGTGAGTAGATGACCGTAGGGCCAAGAATCGTCTAATTTCGTTGAGAAATGAAAGAGATATTGGTCCACGAAGTAAGGTGTTTGAGACATGGAAATGTGGTGTGGGACAAATCTACCACATCGGTGGGAATAGGAAGAATTGCTCTCTATATAAGTCTCAGATTGGTAAAGGGGTTGGGACCCCAAGGGGTATCCCATGTGTTTAAAGGAGGGAAGACCTAGATGTGCTTGGGTTCAAGGCTAAGCCCACACGCGCGCCGCCGCTCGCCCGTCCGGTTCGTGGGCTGTCTAATATTATCTTTTTGGACCAGAGAACTCTGCGAGATGTACAGTTTGATCCCTGAAGTTTCATATGTACAGTTTGGACCAGAATTCTTTCATATGTACAGTTTGGTCCCTGAAGTTTCAATATTTACAGTTTGGTCCCCAGAATTTCTGGAGACTTTTTCTGTCTACCGTTGGACTGCGTTTTGGAGCATTAACCAGCCATTATTTGGCTGATTAATTCCTCCATTAACAGCCCATTACTTGGGCAGTTGGGCAGCCTTTCAATGGCCATTAACAGCCATTACTTGGCTGTTTTAATGCCCTCCTAATGGCCATTAACAGCCATGTTTTGGCAGGTTGGACAGCCCCTTCTCCTTGCTATAAATTGAGCCTTCTTTGGCTCAAATCAGAAGCAGAAAGGAGACGAAAAACTGGCAGAAAACAGGCAGCACAACAGGCAGAAAAACACACGAAAACAGGCAGCAAACACCACTGAAAACTATCACGAAAATACCTCAAAACAGTGAGCAAATTGTCACGAAAATCAGTGAGCAAACCCACACATATACACAAGATATACACTACAGAGACACACTATATACACAGAGACAAAAGAGAAGAGTATTGAGAAACTCTTCCTTCCTATTCCATATCTTCAGCAAGACGAGTCATATTTGTTTTCTTCGCCAGGCTCAACCTATTGGCTTTGTAGTGTTGAGATTAAAGTGTTGTTTTATCTTGGGAGACTATTGCCCGCTAACGTAAAAGCATATATACGGGGCAATCTTGTCTTAAGGATAGAGGGCTATCCTCGACTCAACACACAACGTTGTAACCATCCAGATTTAGTTGTTTCTTGATTTCAGGTTATCAAGATTCAAGGCACAACAAACTTGCGGCAGTTCTCAACATTGGCTTTGCAAGGTGATCAAGATTCAAGACACAACACACATGCGGCAGTTTTGAAGATTGATCATTTATTTATCCTTTCGAACATTTGTAATAGTTATTACTTCCCGTACTGCTTTATAAAGTACCATAGAAATTCCGACATTATATACTACTACTCAGTTTAAATTTAAGTGTCTTAGTTTGACTAGATACTGAGTTTAAAAAGACTCCATGTGCAGTTGCAGTAGCAACAACCCCTGGTGATACTGAAACCTTTCACAATATAAGAAACCACAATGATCCATCTAAAGTTCACCTTAAAGCTTCCGATACCCAAATACAGGTCTTTGTCCCCATATTATGTTTTCCTCTTTTATTCTTTCTCTCCATCTATGATTTTCATTATTAAAAAACAGCTACATGCTGAAATATAAAACCAGAATCTTATAAAGTAAGTAATAAATAAAATGATGCATTCACCAATAGATGGACAATGATCATGCGATGCGCATTAGATATATAAATAGGCTACCTATTTTCTGTTAAGAAACTAGAACCAATATTGACAATAGGTTCTTTTTGAAATTTTGAAGGCAAAATCGAGATCTTCGATGAAGATAGAATATCAAAGCAGTAGTGACTGATCGGACCAAAATTCTTATGTATCTAAAATGACCATAGTGAAATTAGAGATGGATCTACAGAGTAAAATTACAGGTATCATAAAAGGACAGGCCTTGTAGCAATGGAACTAATGAATGAGCTACAAGCACAATATGTTCCTTTAAATACATTAAAAAGTACTACCTAGCTGGTTATGACTCAGTGAGAAGTAACTAGTACTGCCTATGTGATCTTATTGAATAGATTGGCAATGCAAAGAACACAAAGCTCCTTTTGTTTGCTCGAGGCCTTCCTCGCTCAGTTATAGACGTCCATGTTAAGATTCTCACATCTAATATGGAATGGGAACATGGACTCCTTATATTGACTTGGACAATCCTCACCCTACAAGCTAGCTTTTGGATTGAGTTAGGCCCAAGATCCATTCTTTACATGGTATTAGAGTCAAGCACATTCCAATTCTTTGTTCACCGATGTTGGGCCTCCAAATTATATCACGCTCCAGTTAACAACTTATGGGCGTGCGGGGAGTGTTAAGGACTCTTTATATGGATTTGAACAATCCTCACCCTACAAGTTAGCTTTTTGGGTTGAGTTAGACCTAAGATTCATTTTTTACCGTCCGTTACTACAGTCTCTACTCGAATGAGTTTAAACAATTTAATGTGCAACAGAACATCGATTACATATACAACCAACAGACATCAACACTCGAAGAAATTACTCAATCTAATGGCCGTTTAACCTTAGTTAGTGAATCCCAAAGTTTAGGTCAAGAATCCTTAGTCCAAAAGCTATTATGCTTCCATGTTTTTCTTGTAATGTGTCAATGAATTGCAGGAGAACGGGTTAACAAGTTTGCGAATGAGCCTAAATCAAACCAAGATTATCAGAACTTTGGTAAAGCACGGTTAGATGTGTTTAGTAATGCAACCTTTTGATGGACATATTGGTCATACAAGTGTAAAAATGATCATTGGAGTTTAACGTATATGATTGAGAATGGAATCATAAAAGCTCAAATGAAGAAAGCTGAGTCTTTTCTAGCACTTGAAAGAAAATAAAAATAATTTATTTGTGGGAAATATTAAAACACATACAAAATAGCTTAACACAAAAATAAATATTAGAACAGCATACTGAAATTGTAGTAACTAGAATTTATTATCTTTTATCTTTCAAAAAAATAAAGAAAAAGGAGTGAAAACTCCACAACACCAAAAAAGAAATAATCAAAAGCATGTATTGGTCAAGCAATTTCCACCAAGAAGATATGGTTCAGTTTTACTTTGATCTCCATATTTCTTGTGGCATGTTTTGTTGCAGACATCTACTACATAGTCCTTTACAATTCTTGGTATAACTCTTTGTACCTTCACTGATAGAATATATGTAAATATATTCTTTTCATATAATTAGTAATTTTATATATTTGTAATTATTATAACAATATTTTATATCAGTTAGGTGAATATTTAATTTTCGTAATTATAGTCAAGAATTACTATTGTATATCATGTATATAAATCATTTACATTAATGAAATCAGCAAGGAATTATTCTCTTTCATGGTATCAGCAATCTAGGGCAAACATTTTCCTTCTCCACACAGCATCCGCCGCCCTTGGTCTCTCGGCCATCCCTTCCCTTTTTTTCGGAAACCCTAATTCTCCTCTCGTTTCTCAATCATGTCTACCACAAAGAATACATTTCATCCTGCCCTTGCAGTCTCCAACATCAAGAACAACATCCCTATCGTCCTTGAAATTGAGAACGTTCAATACGCGATGTGGGCAGAACTTTTTAAAATTCACGCAAGGTCTCATAGAGTCCTCCATCACATCATCAAACTGGACAAATGCAAGGAGAACGTGCCTTCCACCGATGATGAAATAGAGTTGTGGGCAGCTCTTGATACTACGGTCCTCCAATGGATTTATTCCACTATCTCTACGGACATTTTACAGACAATTATCGAACACAACGCCACAACAATGGAAGCTTGGAATAGGCTGCGTGATATATTCCAAGATAACAAAAACTCTCGTGTTGTGACCCTTGAGAAAGAATTCTCTCACATAAATATGGAGGATTTTTCCGAATGCCTCAGCCTATTGTCAAAGGCTCAAGGAGTTGTCGGATCAAATCAAGAACGTCGGCGCGCCTATCATAAATGATCTTCTACGAGGCCTATAATGTGGTTGGAACTCTTCTTCTCCAAAGCAATCCTCTCCCGCCGTTCTACCAAACACGTTACATGCTCACCTTAGAATAAGCAAGGTTGGCTAAAAATGCTGCAATCGGAGACAATTCCTCCATGATGGTGGCCACGTCCCGCGAAACCGATGACTCTCAATCATTCTCCGAAAATTATGGTCAAAATCGTAACAACAGGGGTGGCAAAAGGGTCAAAACCGTGGAAAAATCGCGGTGGCGAATGTGGTGGTGGCAAGGGTGGTGGCAGCAGCAGCAATGGCGGCGGCAGTGGCAGACGTGAAGGCGGCAGTGGTGGTCAGCAGGGGGTCAGGCCATAGCACCCCTGGCAGCAGGCTTGGGCCTCAGGGTAGTGGCCATAGGGCCTGCCTTGGGCCAGTGGGCAGTGACTCATGCCACCCTGCATGTATCCATCTCAAAACTGGGTCAGGCCTAGTAGACGGCAACAGCAGCAAGCCCAAAATACGCTTGGGCCTCATAATTACACATCCTGCTTAGGCCTCAGCCACGGCAGGCTTTGGCTGCTACGGGCCCATCCGGATCTCCGACACCCACGGATATCGAAGCGGCAATGTATACACTTGGGCTAAATCTTCCGGATGCAAATTGGTACATGAACACCGGTGCTACTTCTCATATGACATCCGCGCTAGGTAACCTCTCGTCTTATTTTAATTTGAGCAAAAATTGTGACATAATTATTGGTAATGGCAATTCAATTCCAATTTGTGGTTATGCTCACACAAATTTGTCTCCCATGAACCCACCTTTAGCCTTAAAAAATATCCTTTATGCTCCTCACGTCGTTAAAAATTTGGTGTCTGTTCGGAAATTTACAACTGATAACACAGTTTCTGTTGACTTTGACCCTTTTGGATTTTTTGTGAAGGATTTCTGGATGGGATACCTCTAATGAGATGTGATAGTCGGGATGAGTTCTATCCCATCACCACCACCACCACCACTAAACAAACCACACCGTCAACGTTTGCCGCTTTAGCACTTTCCTAATGGCATGCACGTTTGGGTTATCCGGGAGCGTCTGTTTTTTCCTCTCTTAAAAACAATAAATTTATTAAGTGTAATAGTGCTCGTAGTACTAATGTTTGTCTTTCTTGTCCGCTTAGGAAACATGTTAAATTACCATTTGTTGCCTCAAATTCTAGTACTTTGTTGTCATTTGATATTATTCATAGTGATCTTTGGACATCTCCCGTTTTGAGCTCTTTGGGCCACCATTATTATGTGTTATTTTTGAATGATTATTCTAATTTTTTGTGGACATTTCCGTTATCTAAAAAGTCTCAAGTTTATTCCACATTCTTATCATTTAGAGCATTCATCTGTACTCAATTTGAACGGAAAATTAAGAACATTCAATGTGATAATGGAAGGAAATTTGATAATGGGCCATTTAGAGAATTTTATACGGTTAATGGTATATCTTTTCGGTTTTCTTGTCCACATACGTCATCATAAAATGGGAGAGCCGAGAGAAAAAATCTGCACCATCAATAATATTATTCGGACATTACTAGCGCATGCTTCATTACCACCTTCATTTTGGCCTCATGCATTACAAACTTACCTTCTTAACATACTCCGTAGCAAAGGATTAGCATACCAATCTCCACTCAAAATTCTTTATCAAAAAAGTCATTCTTATTCTCATCTTAGGGTGTTTGAGTGTTTATGCTATCCTCTCTTCCTCTCCACTACAATAAATAAACTTCAAGCCCGCTCTACAACTTGTGTGTTTTTGGGTTACCCATTTAATCATCATGGTTACAAATGTTATGATTTATCCTCTAATAAAATCATAATTAATCGTCATGTCATTTTTTATGAAACCCAATTTCCTTTTGCTAAGTTACATAATTTCGTATCCAATTCTTATAATTTTTTGGATGATGGGCTCTCATCGTATGTGGTCTACCATTTGGTCCAGCCTACACCTCGACTTCCGGACCAGCAGATACCAGCAAGCCCACTACTTGCTCGCCCAAACACTCTCCATCCTCCAAATCTGCCATCAGGCACACTTCCTGCTTGCCCAGTTCCCTCTGTCCGTGAGTTTCTGCCAGTAGGCCCATTTCCTGCTGGCCTAATTTTCGCCAACCCGCCACTGCCTGCTGACCCAACCCAGTCTAACCGTCACCCATCCCAGGTCCTCCCAACTCCTATCCAGCCCACTTCTATTCCGGGACAAGGGCCCATTACTCGTAGCCAACGGGGTATTTTTAGACCAAAATGACATTTTAATCTCAACCTTAATGGCACTAAATCCCCTCTACCACGTAACCCCGTGTCTGCCCTTCATGACCCAAATTGGAAAATGGTCATAGATGATGAATATAATGCTCTTATTGAAAATAAGACGTGGGAGTTGGTGCCCCGTCTGCCTGGTGTCAATGTGATTCGTTCTATGTGGATTTTTACTCATAAGGAAAAATTTGATTGTTGTTTTGAGAGGCATAAGGCACATCTTGTAGGTGATGTCAAAACTCAACAGGTTGACGTGGATTATGGAGAGACATTTAGTCTGATGGTCAAATCGACAACTATTCGCACTGTTCTCAGTCTAGCTCTATCAAAAGCATGACCCATTCATCAGCTGGACGTGAAAAATGCGTTCTTACACGGCAAACTCAAGGAAACTGTATACATGCATCACCCCTTAGATTTCAAAGACCCCGATCATCCTAACCATGTGTGCTTGCTGAAGAAGTCCTTATATGGGCTCAAACAAGCTCATCTGGCCTGGTACAAAAGATTTACAGATTATGTGTCTACTCTTGGGTTTTCTCACAGCATGTCTGATCATTGTCTGTTTATCTACCATCGCGGTACTTCTCTGACATACATTCTGTTATATGTGGATGATATTATATTGACTGCTTCCTCTGATAAACTGTGCAAGTCTATCATATATATTCTCATCTCCGAAATTGCTATAAAGACTTGGGGCCTTTGAGTTATTTTTTGGTATAGTTGTAACTCGTCATGCAGGTGGTTTATTTCTATTCCAGAGGAAGTATGCATCAGAGATTATTGAACGGGTTGGCATGTCATCCTGTAAGTCATCTCCTACTCCGGTTGACACTAAACTGAAGTTGAGTGCTACTTCTAGCACACCTTACGAGGATCCCTCCCACTATCGTAGTCTTGCGGGGGTTCTTCAGTATCTTACATTTACGAGGCCCGATATTACTTATGCGATGCAGCAGGTGTATTTACTTATGCATGATTCGAGGGAAGAACACATGCACGCTCTCAAACGCATTATGTGTTACATTCAGGGCACTCTTGATTATGGTTTACACTTATATCCATCATCAGTATCTACTCTCATGTCTTATACAGATACTGATTTGGGTGGATGTCTAGATACCAGATGTTCGATATCTGGTTATTGTATGTTTCTTGATGATAACTTGGTCTTTTGGTCGGCTAAATGCCAGGCTAATTTATCGCATTCCAGCGCGGATGCCGAATAACGAGGGGTAGCCAATGTGGTGTCTGAGTCATGTTGGTTGCGTAACCTCCTCTTAGAGCTTTATTTTCCTATTCGGAAAGCTACCTTGGTCTACTGCGATAATGTTAGTGTAATATATCTCTCTGAAAATCCTGTCTAACATCAGCGCACTAAACATATCGAGATGGATAATCACTTTGTTGGCAAAAAGGTAGCTCGTGGACAAGTATGTGTCTTGCATGTCCCTTCGCGGTATCAAATTGCTGACATATTTACTAAGGGCCTTCCCTTATTTCTGTTTTAAGATTTTAGGGACAGTCTCATCGTCCGAAGACCGCCCGCTACGACTGCGGGAGTGTGATAGAATATATGCAAATATATTCTTTTGATATAATTAGTGATTTTGTATATCTGTAATTATTATAGCAATATTTTATATTAGTTAGGTGAATATTTAATTTTCATAATTATAGTCTAGAATTACTATTGTATATCATGTATATAAATCATTTACCTTAATGAAATCAACAAGGGATTATTGATTATTCTCTTTCATTCACTTCTCCCAAGTTACTACCTGCATTTATTTCATAAAATTAAAAAGAAAGAGTTAGATACAGAACAACTATGTAAATATTTTCACATATTTTTACATAGAAATGAAGTAATGGAAACCTTAGTTGCGCGGACTCTCCCTTTTTTGGTGTCATTCCCATCTCGATACGGGGGGATACGGGAGCGGAATACGTCTGGGATACGGTCAACCAACTTCGGATACTTTGACCAGAGTCCATCGACAAATTTGGGGGAAATTTGAGATTTTGATTTCTCAAAGTTAAAGATAAAATGGATTTAAGATAAAGGAAATGACATACCTTCAATATTATAGTATTTTTGTCTCATTTTTGTTGCTTCGTGTTTCAGAGAAACCATGAATTCAAGGTCGTGTTTGCTGCTTCGGATTTATAGCTCTATTTTTTATAATTTTGAATTTTCTTGGCCGAATCCCCGAACCCGTATCCATACCTTGATACGCACCCCGGATCTGAAAATTTAGATTTTTCCGAATCCGACACTCGGATCCGTACCCGCACCCGAGTCTGAGCAACTTAGATGAATTTCCACTATATAAGACACACTTAGCACTCTTCTCATGTCCGATATGAGATTAGTAATATTAATTTTTACCTGTGATACATCTTTCCAAAACCAGTCACTGGAGTGGACAAGATTCCTGTCAAATCATACTAATTCACCATAGTTATGTGAAACTTTAATCTACAAACACATTAAGTGATAAATCATACCCAATCCTGAGTTTTCAGTATTTAGATTTAATTTATGTTTTGAGCCTTTGTACAAGTCAATAATATTATTTGAGATGTATTGGGATGGTGTGGACTGGGACACGACGGGGCTCGAGTTAGTTTTGACATATTTGGAACCATTTTGTAGCTATAGTTTTTCTGCTGTCAGCTAGTGCACTGGGATCACTGAGCTAGCCTCGTGATCGTGAAGGTGCTAAGACGTAAAACTTCACTATCGTGGAGCAGCTACCACAATTGTGAAGAGAGTCAGGGTTCGGACAGTTGGCCTCCGCTATAGCGAGATTCAAGACGCAAAAGCGTTGGAGTTGGCCTGGTCAGTTCCGCGAATGCTAGGCCTTGGACTTCAATCGCGTAGGTCCTGGACTGGCCTTTACGCAATAGAGATCAGGTGGACCACGACGAGGACTTGTATGTATAAATATCAGATTTCACGAACCAGCTTTGTTATTTCACCAATTTGGACTTCCTAGGCTACGGGAAAGGGAGAATTGGACTGATTGCCCAAAACATTTATGTGCAAACTAACTTTCTCACAGTATTTGTGCAATGTATCTTTGAACTTCATATAATTGTTGAGTGATAATCATCATGCAACGGCAAACAAGGAGAGAAAGCATAACAAAGAACAATAATCATTATAGTAAGGTGTTACAGTACTGAATTAATGTTTCTCTTTTCAATTACACAAAACTTGTATCAGAAAGTAACATAACAAGAAACTAATGTATTACAAGCCTAGTATCATCAACAAATTTCAAATAACGAAGGATACTCTAATAAAAACAAAAGGAAACTTAATTCTGCCTAATATGAAAGAGCAACATTTAAGAAGATCAGCTGGTGGAGGAGGTAACTTCTGCTTGGGACCTTTTCCATCCATTACCATCCAAGCCATTTTCAATCCCCAACTTGTGTGTACTTCAAGATGACAGTGCATGAACCATACTCCTAAAAAATTCATATACACATTCAAAAATATCATGTCAAAAAGTTTTCGACAGAAAAATAGATTTTTCGACCTTTAAATTCAAATATTAACTTAATTTAAAGAGTTTATGTTCTGTGCACTGACAACGTAATTTTTCTAACACTATCATGTTAATTCACCTACAACATGTAACTCCATACCAAGCGTAACAATTCGTGATAATATTATAGTATATAACTCAAAATCTAATTTAATACCTGGATTGTCTCCAAGGAAGCGAATGGCGACCCAACCTCCAGATGGAACACCAACAGTGTTCCTTTCAGCAGGATCAACGAGGTTGAAATTAGCAGGGTCCTTACTAGAATTAT
Source organism: Anisodus acutangulus (assembly GCA_029783415.1). Taxonomy (NCBI): domain Eukaryota; kingdom Viridiplantae; phylum Streptophyta; class Magnoliopsida; order Solanales; family Solanaceae; genus Anisodus; species Anisodus acutangulus. Next base: position 33,757,363 of record CM056498.1, on the reverse strand, counting down.
AATTTCCAAAACCTTGACCAACCACAAAGAAATTGAAACCATGGAGATGAAGTGGATGACTTTCAGCACCAATAATACTTGTGTCTTGCATAACTAATTCCACACTAGTATTAAAAGCTAGCTCTACAACTTTTGTGCCTGATGTAACAATGATATTGCTTGTTGGATTGCCTGTATAATTGAATTTGAATGGTGGGTTGGCTGGAAAATCGGTTGTATAAACTCCTTTGGATTGGTTGAAATAGTGAGATTGAAGTAGTGCTACATATGGCTGAACAAAAGATACATTGTTAACAGAAGCTGCTAATTTAGTGTTATTTGGTCCTTGACATGTTTGGTTTTGAAGGCATGGATTCAATCCTAATCCTACAGTGAAGAAAAAATGTTTATCAACTTTCTTAGGTACATTGGCTGGAAATCTTGCATTGGCTAAACTTCTGATTTTCTTGACAAAACTCGTAGCGAAAGTTGTGTCATTGAATATAGGGAGTTTTGGTTTTTATAGAGGAAATTTGTTGCTCTTCTTGCTGTTGTTAGAGGTTTAATGATATTCTAATATTCCAGTGGGCATTAGGGTGAAAATGTTTGGTTTTCAAGAGGATATTTATGGTTTGTCCTGGTGTTATAAGAATTGTGTTTGTCTTGAATGGTTTCACATAAACAGCATCAACTTCTACAACAGTAAGGTTGTGATTTGCTATGCTGAAGAAAAGTTCATCATTTAGTACAGCATTGACTACTCTCAGTATATATGTTTTCCCTGGTTTCACCTTCAATTTGAATGTATCTGCAACACATGAAAGTTAGTTGATATTTTTACATGAAAATATGTGACAAAGTCTTAATTATGCAAAGGATGACAAGATTATACTCACTGCTAAAAACCCAGGATTAGCGATGAATAAATTTTGTAGCTAAATAGCAACCATTGCTAATCTTATTTAGCAATGAATTATCAAAAATACCGACGGATTAACAAAAAGTTCGTAGCTAATTTCAGTTTTTCGTAGTGACTCCCTTGTTTTGTTGAATTTTGCAACAATGTATGTTCAATGCACACAATGACAATGTCAGATTATTTATAAGGTAATTACAAGTAAGTCTATGATATACATTAATTGATAACTTGATAGAAATGATAAGGAACCTACTATAATAAGTTAAAATTACACTATTTGTTCCATAAATAACATTGTCAGAACGTTATTAATTCATGCTTCCGTACCCCGTCTTTTTGGCATCATGCTCTCCAAATGGCTACTTATCTCCTTAACATAATTCCTTCCAAAGGTTTGACATATTCTTCCCCCCTTCAAATTTTATATAATAAAATTCCGTCATATTCACATCTTCGAGTTTTTGGGTGTTTATGTTATCCGTTATTCTCATCCACCACAATTAACAAACTCCAGGCCCGGTCTACTCCGTGTGTGTTTTTGGGTTTTCCATCCAATCATCGTGGCTACAAATGCTTTGATTTATCCTCTAATAAAATCATCATTAATCGCCATATCATTTTTTATGAATCCCAATTTCCATTTTCTAAAGGTAATACTCTTGTGCCTAGTTCGTATAATTTTTTGGATGATAATATATCCCCGTATGTTATTCAGCATTTTTCGGACGTATACCACACCCAAAATTCCCCAGCGGGCCCACTGCACGCTGGCCCCACTGGTCCATCACCCCCTGCCTCTACCAGTACTACCACTGGACCAGTTCCAGCGATTGGGCTACCAAAATGGGCTCAAACGGGTCCATCCATCGCCCAGATATCGAGTTTGGCCAACAAAGCCCATCGCCACGCTCGTCTCGAACCCAAAGAAATTCCCAAAATCCATTCAATTCTCCCTCGAGTCATAGACCGGTCACTCGTAGTCAATGGTGTGTGTTTAAACTAAAAAGATATTTTAATTTACATTCTAATGTCCATAAATCCTCCTTACCCCTTAATCTTGTGTCTGCCTTAAATGACCCGAATTGAAAAATTGCTATGACCGATGAATATAATGTTCTTATTGATAATAAGACGTGGGAGTTGGTGCCTCGTCCATCTGGTATTAATATTATCAGGTCTATATGGATTTTTGCTCATAAGGAGAACTCGGATGGTTCATTTGCTCGACATAAGGCGTGACTTGTGAGTGATGGTAAGACTCAGCAGGTTGGTGTAGATTAAAGCTGGCCAGTGGGCCGGGATGGCCCGGGATGGCCCGTACCCGAGTAGTAAAAAAAATCGATATCGGGACTCAAACTGGGACGGGACAATATCTCGTCCCGACCCGACCCGGCCCGGCCCGGCCCAGTCCCGCCTATCCCGACCCGATCCCGAGCCCGCCCCGATCCCGCCCGTAACCCCCCATTTGCAAAAATAACTGTTGCACCAACGGCCATTTTAGATTTTGGTCATTGTACAACGGCCATTTTTGGCCTCCCCCAACCCCCCTACCCCTTAATATTTATTTTTAACCCATAAGTTATTATATTTACACTTTAATCCAATTTTCCAACTATAAATAACTCATTTTCTCTTCATCTTTCTCACAAATCTTCCTACAATCTCTGTAATCTCTCAATCTATCTCTCTACAAGTCTACATTGTTTACTAAATATTCAATTTTATTTATTCATTTGGGAATTAGGAGTGAAGTTGGCAACTAGCTTGAGGATCTTCCATCGAGCAAAGTTTCAATTTTCAACCTCTCGATTACACGTCGACGTTTGGTACATTCGTTCCTCCATTAAATTATTATTGTTTGTTTATTTTATTTAGCGCACTTAATTTTATTATCTTTAATTATTTATTATCATAATTAAAATGGAAGGATTAAGAGGTATGTTTAAGGGTAAGGGTGCTTCTTCTAGTAGGGGCAACAAGGACAAGGGTACTTCTTCTTGTCATCATATACCTACACAGGATGATTTTGTTGATACTGAATATTTTCCTACAATACCATTAGATTTAGACGAGGAGCTATTTTCTGAAACTCAAGAAGACTTTAATTTAGACGATGATCTAGATGATACACCCACTAATGTTGATGACAACACACCCACTAGTGCACCTTCAACTGAAATGCCTCCTATTCCCCCTAGTATGAGACGAGGTCCAGTAAAACGACCATTAAAATCAGATGCATGGATATTTTTTGATAGGGACGTAGAGAATCAAGTGGCTAGATGTATAATTTGTAAAGATGTTTTAAAATTTAAAACTGGAAAAGGTCATGGTGGGACGGGGGGTTTGATGAGACACGTAGTAAGAGCTCATCCAGCTAGGTATGCCCAATACCAGGCTTCAAAATCGGGTGCGCAAACGCCCGCTCCATCGGGACAAGGTTCACATACTAATACTGTCCGGGACCAAGTACAGGGTCAAATTAACCCTATGACGGGGGGAATTGTAGGCCTTAAATACAATAAACATAGAGATAGGGAAGCAATATCAAAATTAGTTGATGTGGAGGATTTGCCTTTTTCATTTCCTTCATCTCCCGATTTTATTCATTACATTAGAGATATATATAATCCTGCTTTTAACGGTTTTCCTAGATCAACTGTTAAGAGAGATGTATTTAGATTCGCACATGAATATCAACAATATTTATGTTATTCATTATATCATTTTAATGGCAAAGTATCTATCACGTCTGATATAGGTCGTAGTACTAACGGCCATGATTATTTAACGGTAACTTGTCATTGGATAGATTATAAATGGTCTATGCAAAAATGTATCTTAGCGTATAGATAATATAGATGATATGCACACTGGTACTTTTATTGCAGAAAATATTTATCAAGTGTGTCATTATTACGGAATAACTGATAAAATTATGACTATTACATTAGATAACGTTTCTTCTAACAATTACGCTATTACAATTTTAAAAAATAGTTTAACTCCATCTTTTTCAGATCATTTTCATATAAAATGTGCGTGTCATATATATAACTTAATTGTAAAGGATGGTCTATCACTTTTTGAAGATATTCTTAGTAAAATATAATTTGCTATAAACTTTATTTTTAAAAGTAATAGAGCACAACGAAGAAAAGAATATAAAAAAACTTGTCACGATTGTGGACTACCTTATAGAAAAATTCCAGAAGAAGTATCCACTAGGTGGAATTCTTTATAAGAGCAACTACTTGTTGCTTATGACTATAGAAAACCTATAACTTTATTTTTTAACTCTCATAATCAAAATCCAGTTGATATGGTTGTAGATAGTGATTGAGTAAAATTTTCCGAACTTATTGTATTTTTAGAGAAATTTTTTCAAGCAACAAAAGAATTTTCCGGTATATATTATCCTACTATTTCAACTATGTTGTTTTATATAACTCTAATATTTTTATTAATTAGTGAATATATGGAAAAACCAGCTTATATTGCAGCTATTAAAAAAATATTTATCAAAATAAAAAAATATTTTATTCCTATTCCCACTATTTATATTATTGGTGTTGTATTAAATCCAACTATTAAAATAGACGGTACTAAATCACTTATTGAAACTATTTACGATTGTATAGAAGTACTACCACCTCCAAGTCCAAATAATTCAAATCACCCACCACCTATTGAACAAACTAAAGAAGAAGTGTTGTCTAGCGTAGAAGACCAATGCAAAAAAAATTATAGTTTTACCAACAAGAAAGTTCTAGTAACCTACCGGCTTCCATACCATCTTCTTCATCTTCAACACAACCTCACAAAAGACATGTTGTTTCTGCGGCTAGTATTGAAAGCCTCAGAAATAGAATGTGCGGCCGTACCGCTACTAACCAAATTAGCGAGTTTGATATTTTTGTTTTGCAGGGTTCTGTACCGTACCAAGAAGTTATCAATGAAGATGGACATGAAGACTTGCTGAAATACTGGAGGGAGAATGAGAAGACCTTTACGACACTTTCAATGATGTCCAAAGGATGTTTTGAACATTCAAACGTCATCAACTGCATCTGAAAGCGCTTTTTCTGCCGGCAGATATCAAATAGGAGACGACAGACACTCATTAGCCAAAGACAGCTTGGAAATTGCAGTATTATTCAGAGATTGGATACGAGCGGAACGGAAAAGGTGCGGTCAACCGGAGATCAACGAAGAAGAAGACGAAAACTACAACGAAATCTTATCCGAAGGTGGTGGAAGCGACATGGATCAATTTGATCAACAAATACCAATTCCAACTGAAGAACCACAGGAAATTATCAAGAAATTAGAACAGGTTTTTTTTAGAATGTAATTTTTTTAATTGCAATTTTATTATGTAATTTGCAATTTTTGGACAACACCACAATGTTGCAATTTCGACACTTGTATTTGTATTACAAAAAAATCATATGTCTATTAAATAATATAAGAGGCACAAAAACAGCCTTGGGATGTTTTTACTACACTATCTTGTCTTGTTTAATTATTGAGTTTTTTTTATACATATGTTATTAAAAAAAAAAAAGGAAAACCCGCCGGAACCCGATACCGATCCCGCCCCGATCCGATTCCGACAGGATCGGAATCGGGACGGGACTTCGGCAAATCCCGCCAAGCCTGATCCCGCCAGCTCCGATCCCGCCCCCTTCACCGGTCCCGCCCCGCCCCGCCTCGACCCGACCCCGCCAAACCCGGCCCGTCAGACCCGAGCTCGGCCCATTGGCCAGCTATAGTGTAGATTGTGGTGAGACATTTAGTCCAGTAGTCAAGCCGGCTACCATTCGCACGGTGCTAAGCTTGACTTTGTCAAAGGTATGACCTATTCATCAGTTAGATGTAAAGAATGTTTTCCTACATGGGGATCTCAAGGAGATAATCTATATGCATCAACCGTTGGGATTCATGGATCCCAAACATCCTCATCATGTCTGTTTATTAATAGAATTCTTGGCTCCGTTAGTGGCTTGGTGAGGGAAGATAATTCATTAAATAAGATGTTGCTTTTTCAAACATTGTCGTGGTATACGTTAGTACCCCATAACGACATTTTGCAATCATGATTAATTTTACAAGGTTTCATTTATAAAAATACTGATGAATAAGGAGTACTATAATTATGGATACAGATTAATTTATCAATATCAACGTCATATATCACAACAGCAATCTGTAACTAATTGAGTGAAATTGGAAATTGGAATACTCATATCAACGTAAAGTGAAGAAAAAAATTGGCAAATTGTAAGTTGCTCACTTGTCACTCATTCTCCAACCGTTTGTACTTATTAATTTAACATTAGGGGATTTTAACACCATCTTCTGTAGTTGATGTCGGTTGTTCTTTTTTTTTCCAATTGCTGTGCACCTAATAACAGCTTTGATGTAATTAATTATACTTTGTTTTTAATCATCTGCGAAACTTGTAAAATTACTAATTAGAATGAACTCGTTGAGGCAATAAAACTTCCATATATGGATATTATTTAACTCAAGTTTTATGTAATTGACTACTCAACACGAAAATTACGCTCGAAATTCTTCAACTAACCGAACTAGAATTATAAACTTTATCTATGAAAACTGAAGATATTAGACTGTTTTAAAAGGCAGTTTCAGCCTCGCTCTGGGGCGAGGCACTGGCAAAACACCCCGGGCACACGTGCGGGGCTTAGTTCCCGTGAGGCTTACGCTCTAAGCGTCCTTCTGTACGCCCTAAACACGACTAACGCTCAACGCTCGGGGCTCGCCTAACAGTTCTTACACAAATTATATGTTAAATTCCTTAATTAAAATCGTTGACCCCCATAATTCTTTAACAAACGATGATACTTAACAACTTTTCATCTATAGAAATAAGAAGATTAAGTGTAACTCAAACAACAAGTCGTAATATTTCATATTTACTATTTGAGGGTGAATATCACTTAATATTTCTTTTAAATATAAATAGCCGAATTGTACATTTTCTCTTGTCATTGATATTTTGTCCTATGTATCAAAATTATCATATTTTATTATTTTCCTATTTGAAAGTAATTTTATTTTTATTCATGGAGGAGTTATGTTTTAATTATAATATTGATAAAGTTTATTAATTATTTGCTTATAGGGAGATAAAATGAATAGTATGAGTTTTAAGAAATTGTGATTTTTTATTTTTTGAAAGTTAATATGTTAGATTTAATTTGCATTTCATAATATCTTTTATTTTATTGTATTGTATTGTATTCTTTATACTTGTAAAATTATGTTATATATAATTACAAGTTGTAAGTAGCGTATAATGGATTGCTTTGATTAATTTTTTGTTAGGATCAAGCACATCCCCCCCCCCCTCTCTCTCTCTCTCTATATATATATATATATAAATATATTTATTATAATTATAGTATTTCATAAAATATTAAAAATTAAATACTCTTAAATGAGAGCCTTGGAGTAACTGGTAAAGTTGTTGTCATGTGACCATGATGTCATGGGTTCAAGCCGTGGAAAAACCTCTCTTGCAGAAATGTGAGGTAAGGCTGCGTACAATAGACCCTTGTGGTCCGGCCCTTTTCCGGACCCGCACATAGCGAGAGACTAGTGCACCGAGCTGTCCTTTTTTTATTAAAAATTAAATACATATGGGGCTTACGCCTCGCTGAGGCACACGTAAAACGTCCTGTCTTACGCTCGCGCCTTTTAAAACACTGACAGCTGAAAGGGAAGGAATCCTTCACATGCAATATAGTTACAACCCGAAGGTTTTAGTAAGGGTGGTAAATAGGCGGCTTAGGTCGATTCGGGCGGATTAAAACCAGATCAGGCAAATATAAGTCAAAAATCTTCTCATATATTGTGTGGGTCAAAAATGGTTGGGTAACTAATGAATTAGGTAAAAAAAATATGAATTGACCCATTGTACCCATATGTGAATAACCATTTTACTTTTAAGGATGAATTGTATCACCAAAATAAGAAGGGGAAAAAATACCTATTTATGTCTAGAAAAACATAAAAATATTGCTAACACTAGAATTGCATATTGCCCTTCAATTGAAGAATGATTATGGGAATGTCCAAAAATGAAGCAACATTTGGAAGGATTAAAAAGAAATGAGAATCTCTTTTATTGGAAAAATACATGAGAACTTTGAGACAAATAAACAAATCTATCTTTTCCCAAGTAATACTTTTGAGTTGAATGTGAAGTTATGTATATTTTTATATTGAATTAACATTAGTTTGTATATTGGTGAAATTAGGCTTAGCAAATTTTGATTGATGTACTTCCAAATTTACAAGTAGTAGATTCCTAGGTATTGATCGAGCACTGAACAAAAGAATTAATTCAGTCACCTTACACAAACATGATTAATAATTGCAGGTCCTTCTTGCAAACCCTCCCAATGAACCACATCTATCGTGAAGGAAACAAGGTGGTGCATACACTGGCTACCCATGGGAGAAAAGACAATGGTGCAAAAGAACGTGAAGGAGAAACTAGTTTTTAAACAATGACTCTTTAGAGGTAGAATCGTTTAGATCTACCTCGGCTTTGTAAAAGACCAGTTCATTTCTTTTTCTTTTTTTTTGTAAATCCTTCGTTTCAGCAAAAAAGAAAAATTTACAAGTAGTAGGTGGAACACTACTACTAGTCATAACTCAAGAAATTATCTAGTTTCACTAATTATTATTTTTCTTGTAGAATATTGGACCAGTCAGGTAATTAACCTAAGTGGCATTTCTATTAATAATAAAAGAACCTTAAAAAGAATTAGTACAAGTAAGGGGCACTAGGTCTTATCTTACAAATTCTAATGAGCTCAAACACCTTTACTACTACTAGCAAGCATGTAAGCAATAAGAACGTAAAAGAATCAAATACTCAACGATCATCAAAGTAGCGCGGTGTCCCTTATTCTTTGTACTTGTGACATGTCACGACTCAAAATCTCATTTGTGACGTGAGGTCACCTACACTAATCTGTAGGAGAATCACTAGCATTAATCATAAAAAGATTCATGAATCTAAATGCAGAAGTAATAAAGATACATTTATACATAATGAACTCTTTTGAAAGATACAAAATTCACCGAATACAACAGTTAGTATTCAAAATCTGGTGTCACTAGTACAAGAACTCTAAGATACAAGTAATAACAGAATATCACAACACCGCCCTAAATGAAAAGGGACGACCTAACTAGATGGAGACCAAGGTTCTTGGGAATGAATGATCTGCCTTAACTCTCCCAAGCTCCAAGCTACAACCTGAATAGACCAAGTACCTACATCCACGTAAAAGATGCAGCAATCATAGCATGAGTACACAACGTACCCCCATAGACATCATAGGCCGACAATGACGGAAGTTACGTAACATATATAAATATCAAGTTGAATCTACAAATATGTCATATTCTAGGCAATATAACAGTTAATTGATCCACTTAATCCATATACACCCATAAACATACAGTTCACTCAACACATAGTAGGGAATCAAGTACAGTTGACACACTCAACACATGGGGACTCTTTCCTTGACACTCATTGATCTAACACCCTACATAGGTCATATTCGTGTCTTATCCATTTACCGACCGAACCCATTAGATAAGCAAGTTGAACATAACCACATAAACTATCTTGTTATTCCTAGTCTTTCGATTTCATTACAATACTACACATTTAAGGTCATGCCATTTGATAACCCCTTTAAAGGTTCTTCTTTCAACACAAACAATAATATACTCCTCACACACACCAGCTAATGAAAAGTAAGTATTCACGCACTTATCATATAAGTCAACACACACCACAATGATTCTGTAACAAGTCTTATTAGACACTCGTTAAACAGTCCCAACAATTATCAAGTAATCACACAATCACACCTACTACCCTTACACATATTATCATTACCCTTACATATTGCCCAATTAACCATGACATTTACTCAAGTCACTGATAGTCCTCTCAAACACTGCATCTACTCAGCTATCAACACCGTACAAAGTCTTATATAACAAAAGTGCATTTCTATTATCAAGCATACTTTCATACCAGTACTTGTTCTACCAATAGCCAAAAGGTCACAAAGTCTACTAGACATCAACACCGAGTAAACACAGCATTGAACCATCATCAAGAATATGAATAAAATGCAATGCAAATTATGTATGTATGTATGAAATGGCTATATGTATCCGATATACACACGCTGATGTAGTAGCTATCACATGACCCATGGGGGACTAATGAGGTCCATTTACTATCTGATCCAATCAGATACCAGCTCTGTGGCTGAAATGTCATCATCAGTTATCACTCTCATATCATGTACTATATCACTAAACCGGCTTCCCAAGCTTCTCTCAGCTATATCTCAACAGTTCAATGCTAAATATAATATGTATGAATGATATGTGTATGTGTACACCGTGCAATCAGCATAATCAATACAATCACTATTTATCAATTTCTTTTCAAGTAGTTAGACGAGATGTAGAGTGATGAATGCATGACAAGTCAAATCGAGGATATAATATCAATTATGGCTACGAGCCCACGCAACACATATTTCCAGATATATTGAGTCACTCGTAGAAGACAATGTGATGAATAAGCACATCAATCTCAAGTAATTGCGAAAAGCCCAGATAACAGTAGTTGGAATCGGCTTAAGGCTGATTCCCCAAATCACACATGATCACAATTACACATCGGTACTGACCCAAGTGTTCTTCACAACCGCTCAGGTGGGACTCCCGAACACGCTTGATACCCCTTAATACTTATAGCTACTAAGAAATTCTATCGGAGTCTACAAGAAAGAAACTGTAGCCTACCTCATTGTCAAGCTGGTGCCACGAAGTCCTAATCCACGACGTTCTTTCGGACGGGTATTGGATGGTCATAACTCAACCAAATACGTAGATGTCCTAGGTTTACATACATAAAGTCAACACATAATGACATTTCTAACGGAATACACACTATCCAGTCCGAAAAGGGGCCATTGAAATCCATTTTGACCATTAACTAATAAATCTACCTTAGTTTCATTATTTAATCAAAAACTTTCATTTTTATAAGAAACGTCCTCCTCTTGATTCTCATTTAAGAAACTAATTTGAAGTTCCAAATTAATTTAATAGTTGATTCTCTTTACCAATATATACTTAATATCATAAAGTCCACCCTAGACTTGAGTTTTAAGCTAACAAATTACATATCCAATTTTTAAGGTTTTAAAACAAAAGGGGCATCTTCTCCACCCAAGACCCACCATTAAAACTTGACTTAAAAGGTTAAGAGCCATAAGTAGGGTCAATAAATTTTACCCTAAGGCATTGAATGTAGAAACCCCAAAAAATTTGCCTCCACCGAGCCTCCAAGATACTGAAATAAGTTTGGGAAAATGGGGCTCGGAGTTGGGGGTCTTAGGAAATATGAAATTAGATTTGCCCAATGATAACCGTTGGCGAAAACCCATTTACGTTGGCACGGTACCACTCCTACAGAAATACCCTTCGCAGAAGAGAGATTACTAAATTGTAGGACTTCCGTTGAAGCCGACGGAGTATGCGCGAGAGCGGACTCACTAGGACGCTACGGTCTTTACTGAGGAGGAAACAGGACTTCCGAAAATTCTCAAGTTTAAATAATCTAATCCCTACCGTGACCAAGGGTCACTATTACCCATAAATTCCATGCGTAAATATATCGGTGTGTACTGAACAAGAGATATTTTAGGAATAAAGTCGGAAAGCTCATAGCGACTGGGCGTGTCATTATAAGGGAAGACTCTCTTATCAAATCTTTATGAGATAGAATATGTGATTTCATATATAAACATACAACTCTCCCTTTCCACCACCAATATGGTACAAAGTTCTTATCCGAAAAGAACTTTGCTCAAATTTTCAATTTTTCCTCCATTTCTCATTCACACCACCTTATATTTAAAGCCCAAGCTTAAAATCTCAATAATCCCCCACATGAATAGGGAATGACTATAATGAAAATATGCATGAAAAATTGTGTGATTCGCAAATAAGAATTAATCGCATATGGATAAGTAGGTTTTTCTTTGAACCTTCCATAGTGAACATATATCGGATCTACTCGGTCAATCGGTAAATTTGATATCTTTGAACTGTCGATCTTTGGTGTATACCTAGACAACATATGTCACATAATTAACCCTTAACCATCTTTGATACTCATTGTTTTGTTCGTTTCAACCATGAACACCGACTAGTTTCATAAGTGTGTAGAGAGTTTGCCTTATAGAACTCTCCTTGAAGCAGCTTTCACTTCACACTTACATATGTGATTCCTAATTGTGTCATCATATAGATACATTATTTGATAACCCCATATCAAACTTAAAAACCATTAAAGAGCTCTAATGTTTTATCCTTTTAGTAAACATTATCTTCATCACGATAATGGACCAAAGTTGTTGTTTGGCAATGTTGAACCATTAATCATAACTTTGTTTGATATCTTTGAACCTAGATCTTGGGATTTTCAGTATTCTAGGTAGAGTTACCGCCATGATGACTTGTCCTCGGTCATAGTCTCATTCCCTTCAATGATGTCTCAACTGCCTCTCTAGATAGGTTTTTTATAAGTGGATCCAACACATTATCATTTGACTTAACATAGTCAATTGTGATAATTCCAATAGAGAGTAGTTGTCTAACGGTATTATGTCTCCGTCGTATCTCATTATATTTTCTGTTATACATAAATGTATGCATATAGGTGCAAAAGGTTTGGACCAAAATGGAATGTCTTCTACGAAATTTTGGACCAATTCAGCTTCTTCACCGACTTTGTCCAAAGATATGAATTCAGACTCCATGGTAGAATGGGTAATGCATGTCTGCTTAGATGACTTCCATGATAATGCTCGTCCACCAATGGTAAAAATATATCCACTTGTGAATTTAGTTTCTATTGAACCAGTGATCCAATTTGCATCAGTACATCCCTCAATTACCGCGAGATGCTTGTTATAGTGCAAAGCATAATTTTGGGTATATTCCAAATACCACAAAACTCGTTTCATTACCATCCAATGAGTTTGGTCAGGATTACTTGTGAATCGACTCAGTTCACTTATAGCACAAGCTATATCATGTCGTGTACAATTCATTATGTACATCAAACTTTCCAACACTCGAGCATAATCCAATTGAGATTTGCTTTGACCTTTATTCTTTACAAAGGAATGATTCAAATCAATTAGAGTTCTTACGACTTTGAAACTCAAATATTTGAAATTTTCAAGTATCATTTTGATATAATAAGACTGAGACAATGCTAAACCTTGAGGAGTCCTTTGAATTTTAATTCCTAGAATTAAATCAGCAACTCCTAAATCTTTCATATCAAATTTGCTAGCAAACATACGCTTAGTAGCATTTATGTGGGCCATGTCTTTACTCATTATCAACTTATCATCTACATACAAGCATACAATGACTATATAATTTGGAGTGTTCTTAACATAAATACACTTATCACACTTGATAATCTTAAACCTGTTTGCCAATATTGTTTGGTCAACCTTTGCTTGCTATTGTTTGGGTGTTTATTTTAGTCAATAAAGTGACTTAACAAGTCGGCGCATATTTTTTTATTTTAATGGAACCATAAATCCTTTGGGTTGTTGCATATAGATTTCTTCCTCAAAATATCCATTTAATAAGGTCGTTTTAACATTTATTTGATGGATTTATCGTACACGGCAGTAAATGCTATTAGCACCCGAATGAATGTAATTCTCATTACCAACGAGTATGTATCAAAATAATCAAACCTTCTCCTTGTCTAAATCCTTTGACAAAAAGTCTTGCCTTATATTTGTCAATAGTGCCACCATCCTTCATTTTTCTTTTGAAAATCCACTTGGAACATAAATGTTTGTTTCCTGGAGGAAGATCAACCAATTTCCAAGTGTGATTGTTTAATATAAATTCTATTTCAGTATTGATAACCTCTTTCTAATATTGTGCTTCTGAGAATGACATAGGTTCATTAAAAGTTTGAGGCTCATTTCAACAAAAATGATAGAAAATTCGGTCCAAAGGATGTTGATGTCCTTTGATGTTTGCTACGTCTTGGATTTTTTCTCACTATGAGTATTGTCAGTTGCTTCTTCCCGAGGTCGTTTAGACCTTATGCTAGACGTCTCACATTCATTTTTATATGGATATATATTTTCAAAAAATTCAGCGTTGTCTCATTCAACTACCGTATTCACATGAATCTCGTTGCATATCCAATAAAACACACATTCAACTATTTTGGTCATATTTTTACCCTTTTGGATTTAGGAACTTGTACTTTTGTCAAACACCCCCACACTTTAAAATATTTCATGTTATGATTTGTTCATTTCCATGTTTCATATGGGATGGATTGTGTTTTGCTATGGGGAACTGGATTAAGTATTCTATTAGCAGTAAGAATAACTTCCTCCCATACCCCAAAACTTTTCAATAAGGCATTCATCATTTCCTTTAGGGTTCTATTTTTTCTTTCTTCAATCCCATTGGATTGGGGCGAATATGGAGCAGTTGTTTGATGAATAATGAAATATTTCCAAACAAATTTCTTAAAGAGGAGATTCATATTCGCCACCCCTATCACTTCTGATCAATTTAATCTTTTTATTTACTTGCGTCTCAATTCATTTTTGTATTGCTTGAACGCATTAATTGCTTCATATTTACTATTAAGGAAATAAATATAGCAATATCTTGTGTTATCATCAATAAAATTTATTAAATATTTTTTTCCACCGCGAGATGATATTGACTTCATGTCGTAAATATCGATGTGAATTAAGTCTAAAGGATTTGAATTCCTTTCAATTGACTTATAAGGATGTTTAACATATACATATTTGACACTTTATTTTATTACATTCAAACTTAGGCAATATTTCTAAGTTAATCATTTTTCGCAATATTTTGAAGTTGACGTGACCCAAACATGAATGCCATAAAAAATTATCTCAAGCAAGTAAGAAGAAGCAACAACTTTATTCATTTCAATTGCTATTACATTAAGCTTGAAAATAACCTCATTTAGGTAATATTTACCTACGTACATATCCTTTTTTCTAATTAAACTTTTTTTAGAAACAAAAATGCACTTAAACCTGTTTTTATCCAGTAGTGCGACAGAAATTAAATTCTTGCGAATATTTGAAACATGGAGAATATTCTTGAGCGTACCACTTTGTGTGATGTCATCTTCAACAAAATCTTTCCAACTCCTTCGACTTTAGCAGTTGAGCAGTTTCCCATAAAGATAGTCTCGTCAGGACTTGTGGAGATATAAGATGCAAACAATCATTTGTTGGCACATAGATGACGAGTGGATCCAGAATCAATCCATTATTATTTGGAGTTTCCTACCAAATTATATTCTATGAGCATGGCACATAAATTCTCGACTTCCTCGTTCGCTTCAATTATATTTGCTTGACGCTCTTTGTTTTCTTTCTTTAGAGCTTTGCATTCCGCAGCCTTGTGGTCAACTTTTCCACAATTATGACAATTGCCTTTGAATTGCTTTTTAGGTGAAAAAATCTTTGACCAGGACGACCTCTTCCTCTTTTTGTTATTCGTTGGTGCCTCTTCAATAATATTTGCCCCCGCAACTGTTGAACTTGCCCGTGACATCTTTTCTGCAGCCTTGTTGTCTTCTTCTATCCTTAGGCGTACAATCAGATCTTCAAGGGTCATTTCTTTTCATTTGTGTTTCAAGTAATTTTTAAAATCTATCCACAACAGAGGCAAATTTTTGATTTAGGTTGTTGAAATGAATCATTTATCACAATACCTTCAATAAATGATTTAAAATTAGTAACAAAATCAATATATTTAATAAAAATATTGATTCGGATTATACCTTCCGTAAGAAGATCATGCATTATAATTTGTAGTTCTTGGACTTGTGACATAACGGACTTGTTGTCCACCATTTTGAAGTCCAAGAATTTTGCAACCACAAATTTCTTTAATCCAACGTCTTCTGCCTTGTATTTCTTCTCAAGAGTGTTCCACAACTCTTTAGAAGTTTTACACACACTGAAGACATTATACAACCCATCCTCTAATCCGTTGACAATATAGTTTTTGCACAAAAAATCAGAATATTTCCATGCATCAGTTACCAAAAATTTCTCATTATCAGGAGTTCCCTCAGCCAACACGGAAATGTTCTCGTTGATAAATATTTGTAGACTGAGAGTGGTCAGATAGAAGAACATTTCATGTTTCCACCTTTTGAAGTCGATACCAGTAAATTTTCCTGGCTTCTCTGTCGTAGCCATTGCTAGTGTCGGAGTTGTGCGGCTTGACGATGCAGTATCCGCTGCCCCAGCATCGGTAGCATTCACAACAGAATTATTTTGTTGTTCTATTTCAGTTATCATTATTATGAAAAAGAAATTGACACGCATAAATGAAATTTAGTAAATTAGTAAAGTTTTTAATCTTCAAACTAAATATAAATGACCAGATTAACTCGATGAAGTTTTTCTAATCGAGTACAAACGACTAGATTAAAGTTTTTATATCTTCAAATCGAGCAACAAGTAATTATTTTTCTTTTTGAACACCTTAAGCTTGTTATTAATTGTGTTCTAAAAATAGCTTTTAATAAACCAGTTTTTGTTTAGTAATCAAAACCAGAAAAAAAACTCTAACGAAAATGTAGAAGAAATAGAAAAAATCTTCCGAGCCCACAAGTTGTTTGTGTGTCCTTAAGAAATTATAACCCCTCACTGTTGCCAAGGATATGGGTTACTTCCTCCCAGGATAGAACGGAAGAACATTGTTTTAGTAGCGGCAATGCAAATTCTAGAACTCCAGTGAACTCAAATAGCGGAGCAAATCACATGACACTTACAATTTTATTAGAAAATAATGTAGTGAATATGAAGAGAAGTTCAGAATTTTCGATTGCAAAATTTCAGAGTTTTGTGTTGTGTAAAAAATGAGGTGAAGCCTCTGAAAGTTATAGCCAATATTTTGAGCGGAAAAAATGCTTGTTCATAATAGGTATGGTCTTTGTTCGGTAAAGACTTGCTTTTTCCAGAAAAGGAACAGATCATTTGATCAAATTCAAATCTGACCAAAGTCAAGCCGAGCGACGACGATGGCGGGAGGGGAGACTCTCTTCTCAACTCTTTATGAGCTAGAATATGTACTTTCATATAAAACACACAACTCTCTCTTTCCACCACCAATGTTATACAAAGTTCTCATCCAAAAAGAACTTTGCTCAAATTTTTAATTTTCCCTCCATTTCTCATTCACACCACCTTATCTTTAAAGCCCAAGCTTAAAAGCCCAACAATTTCTTAGTTGTGTTGCTTCTTAAGTATTGTATTTTGATACTTCGATTAGTTATATTGTTTATCATCATTGGTTTGACAAACAGGTTTTTGGCCATCAATCAACTGACATATCACAGGCGAAATTGGAGCAAGGAATAGATCGAATCAATCTACAAAAATGATTGTTTCCTCATAACCGGTCATTCATAATATCAAATAAATCATTTTAAGATAATTTTATATATGAAAAAGCACATTCATTGAGTGCCCAAATAGCTGTTAGATTACTTACATAAATAAAGATCAATCTCCACCTCATGAAAATGATGATTGACTTTCTTCATCTGAAGAACCGCATATTTGTGAAACTGGTGCAATTAAGTCTCTTGCTTGTGCAATGAAGTCTAATTAACATTTATGTTAAATATGCGAACAAGATACGATTTTGTTCTAGCCCGAAGACTTAGAAAGAAGACAAATATACATTTCAAATTGAAACAATTGATATGAATATTTTTATTTAACTAAATATTTGAAATTTTGATACTTATGCAAATGCATATATTCATATAAAGATCTAGACAGAGTTTGATCCAAACAACTCCTTAATTTTTCTAGAATAATTGAACTCTTATCTTTGAACTAGCTTTTAAAATTTAAAAGAAATAAAGCAAATGATGGCACTGACCGATTTTTCAATCAGATCCCCCTAAAAATCGTATGTGCGGGTCTCCCCGCATGTGGCTCACGCCATTCGAGGTGGTTACCTTTGTAATAAATTAAAGTAACTTCAAAATTAGTGGATTACAAAGCTTTTAAGGAAAAATTTCATAAATATCAATACTAATGACACTTAGTACTAATTATACCGTTATTATTAACTTTACAAAACATAACAACACTAATTTTGCAAAACGTACAAAATCTAACTAATCTTTGTATTCTGATGTATGTCATGTACAAACTTGAAATATGCTTGACATGCATTGATAAACACAAGATATACACATGACATACACATAAACATACAGTGATGTACACAATTGAATGTCGTAATGTACTTGTATATCGTGTGTGCATAATTGTATGTACACTGATACAGTCATAATCTCTATAAAACATTCTTTATATAATAGCACATCACTATAAAGTCAAGTATCTTTTTGAAACCGATGTTTTATGTATATTTTACAGTAAATTGTACGCCAAACATACAATAAGATACAAAATATATATATATATATATAATAACATTAACCTTCAAACTACCACCACAAAAAAATAACCATAGCCGTTGTTATAAGTACCACTAGTTCCACATGTGAAGAAGAAGAAGTACAATGAGGAGGAGGAGGAGGGGGGAGGGGGAAGCGGAGGGTGAGGATGATGTTGAAGCACTACCACTACCACTACGCTTTGAGCACGATGTTGAAGCACTACTTGCATAACCGAGAATTTTAAAGGAAAATCGGTAATGAAGAAGTTGGAGCTGGAGAGAGTGATGGAGGTTGCGTGAAATAAAGTGGCAAAAATAACACCAAATAAAAAATTTGGGTATCTGTGTATATTGAATATTTGCTATAAATTGAAATTTTTTGCTAGTTTTGGTAATTATTTAAAAGTATTAATAAAAAAAGAGAATTATCTTGCTTATATAGTTATTTCACGGAATTTGTTTTCTTAATTTTTCTTTGTGGTGTTAAAGTGAGGTGTAAGTTGAACGATTAAAGAAGAGGGAAAAGTTCAAATATACTCTTAATATTTGTGATTTTTTTTTATATTATTTTTAATTTACCTTTCCGTTGATAGGAGCCCCCTCCCACTAACAATTTTTTTCCGTGAAGAAATTATTCCAAGAAGAGAATTTTGATTGTTTTTGTTGCTCAAATACATATTTCAAATTATTTCATAAGGTATATATAAACCAATTTGATAATTTAGGAATAAGATTGAACCTTTTATTTGTCTGAGTGTCTCCATTGTGGCAAATGTCAAAATCAAACTGGACAATCGCTAAATGAAAGGGCAAATATATGATGAAATTAATCTAGGCTTAAGTTACGGGTTCGGTATACGACCTCCACCTGTTATACTTGGGCACACGCAATACTTGCGAGTCTAAAGACCCAATAAAATCATCGACTCGCCCTCCCAACCTACCCTAGGGAAAATCTTTAGAAACCACTAATATCCTACATGCATAAATAAAGCAGTACAAGTATAGAGTAGTATACATATAATCTGTAATAAAACAACTGTGAGGCATAGGTTGTCTGTTCGAACTTGTCCCATGCGGTGCACCAACCTCCTGTCTTACCCATCTTCAAAGCCTAGGTATCTACCTCCTCTATTAGTGCATCGACCTCACGTCTTACCGGCATCATCAACACTTTCTAACTAGCCCTACGACATCATCGTGCCCAGATAATGCATGCTCAATCAAAGTGATAATGAATGTTAAACAACTAAATAACTAACACAATATGCTCTGAACAATAAGAAGTATCAAACAAATACACAACATGAACCTCGTGGTCTTGATTAGATACTTCAATCTACTTAACCTATCTCGTGTTTGATCACTCACACAAACTAGATAGTTTAAATGAACATGAGCAACACATAACACATGCTTTTAGGAAAAAATAAGAAAACTAAGAGTTAAAGCCTCACTTGCCTGAAATCTGATAGGCAAACCTTTACTTGAATCACCAAGATCAACCCAAAGAGATCTGATGGATTTATTCTATTCAAATTCATCAATAACAGGTCCAAATTAGTCTAGAGAAACCAATCTCATATTTTTAGGACTCCTTGGGATCAAAGTCAACTCTTGGTCAACTCAAACCGAACCTTCGAGTCAACAATTTGAAATTCTGAATTGATTACATGAATGTGTTACCCATATACTAATGAATTCACTGCAATAATTAAAACCTTATTTTGATATCGAATTTTAGTTAAATTATAGATGTTTTATTTTTAAGATTGGGTTAAAATCATCCCATTCAAGCCTCTTTATCAACATGATTCATGGCTCAAATCCTATGAAATTAAAGGATAATCTATTAATTAGTACAAAAAAACATTTCCTTGAATAAGGGGCCGGATTTTCACTTTTTCTTATCCCAAATTCGAAAGTTTATCTCTCTAAAGTTCTCGAAATTAGCCTTAAATGTTGCGATAATTTTGAACTCGGCTTTATATCATTCTTTGCGTCTGACTACCATATGCAATCACGGTTAAACCCTTCGTGATCACAAAGAAGAGTTGTTAGGGGTATGATCAAATTTCTTTTTGCGGTCACTTTGCATAACCCACATGTGCATTGCGTTTGCAACTAGTGTTATTGCGATCGCGAAGGAGGTACCAGTACCAGATTTCAGCTGTCACAAACTTATTAGTTCCAATGAATCTGAAACACCCTTGAAGTCCTCGGATCCAAATCCGAGCATGCCAACAAGTACAAAAACATAAAATATAAATCTATGTGAAATATCAAATCACACCAAGGCACGTTAATACTCAAAAAGAGGGCCATCATCTCAATTTAGCCTTTTAGCCTTATAGAAACAAGAACGCATTCCAAAATCTTCTCGAACCCTTCAGATCTCAACGTGGACCATCCCGATAAATCTTAAAAGGTATCAATAAGCTAACTAAAGCATCAAAGCATGAAATACAGTACAAATGTCCAAAATATGGGTTTGGGATTGTTACAAAACTGAGGATATATTTTCCTTAGCTTGATGGAGCTTGAGCACTCCCTTATGTGTGAGTGAGAGATGGTGAAAATAACTATTGGGTCGGTCCACCTATAAGGGGTGCACATTAGCTCATTAGCCTATTAGTTTGTCCTCCTCTGAAACCCTTCCTATAATGTATAAATACACTATTATGGGTGTTGAAAATAATATTTCTTCACATTAATATGACGACTAGGGTTAGCTTTACAAGAAAACGCTTTGCATCTTTTGAGGATTTTTAGGCTATGAAAATAAATGAATTCATCCGCTTTGTGAGGATTCTCAATGACCGCGAACATGAGTCGTGATTGCGGCAGGTCTTTTTTCTCTAAGTAGAAAATCGTAACTCCCTTAACCTAGTATTATGATTAAATACTGCGAAGACCAATTATGCTAAAATTACTATCTAAGAAATGAAAATAGCAGCCAAGGCACCGTCAACATGCCTGCCTGTTATTCCCGGTGTATTTACGTAATTTCGAGGTTTAGTTACAGCAACTTTTTTAAGTTACTATTTTGCCCCTTTTTTGCATTTTATTACGATATACACTCTTGTGCACTTTAGTTAATCTAAGGAAGTTTGAGCCTTATTTTAGTGCCTAAAAAGGTAAATATCATAATTGTTGATGTCACATGAATGTGACACATGCTTTCACACATTTATGTGGGGCCCACTTAAACTCCTTATTTTCTCCTATATTATGAAATGCATATCATTTGTATGGATGTCCATACATATTCACTAATCTTTTGTATGTTACATATACCTATTAATTTGGGTACTTAATATTTGTAATATCCACCTATTAATTTGGGCACTTAATATTTGTAACTTTTATCAGGTGGTTTCATCCTATAAATTGGGATGTTATTCACCTTTGAAGGAAAACCAACATACACTTGAAATAAGAAGAAAATCTCTTCATCCTCTCTATTTCTTTGTCTACATCTCTTGTCGTATATTGCTATTGCTATCATTTTAAAATACGTTATCAGCACGAGACTCTACCGACTCAAGAAATTTTGAGAGGCTAAGGTAATATTTGTATTCTCTCTATTTTATGGCTAACCTTACAAAACTTGACTTCGTTGCCCTCGATATTTCGAGCAAGAACTACCTATCATGGGTGCTAGATGCTGAAATACATTTGGATGCTGTGGATCTTGGAGACACCATTAAAGAAAATAATGAAACATCCAACCAAGAAAATGCCAAGGCTATGATATTCATACGCCATCACCTTGATGAGGCCCTGAAGATAGAATATCTTACTATTAAAGACCCGCTCGTTTTATGGAAAAACTTGAAAGAAAGGTATGACCCCCTGAAGATGGTCTTCCTCCAAAAAGCACGATACGAATGGATCAATCAAAGGCTACAAGATTTCAACTCAGTTATAAAGTACATGTTGACACCCAATTTTGGTCCCTCTTTTCCGATTATTTGTTTGCGATTTAAATATTTTGACACCTCAAAACAGTTTTAATATATATATATATATATATGTGTGTGTGTGTGTGTGTGTGTGTGTGTGTGTGTGTGTGTGTGTGTGTGTGTGTGTGTCTTTAATATCGTCGTTTATTCTCAATATCATTATTTATTATCATTATTATTATTATTCGTATTTTTGCTACTATCATTTTTCTTTTAATATCATAATTTTAGTTTTACCCTAATATTCTATGTTATTTTTATTTTCGCAAAACGACATCGCATTTTTAATAAGCATTTCGTAAATATTATGTTATCACGTCGTTATTTTTATTTAAATAATTTACATTTCTTCGAAGTATTTTTTTATAATAATAAACCCCTTTTATATTTTAATCCACAACCCATTTTCCCCTCACCCAAAACATTCTACCAACCAAAAAAATAGCCCAAATCTTCCACCAACCCAAATTTCAAATCATCCACCAAACCCGACCCAACCCCATTCGACCCACACCCCTTTTATTCCCTTCCCTAACCCTAAACCTAAAAACTAAAACAAAAACCCTACACCCCTTTTCTTCATCCGCATACACCCCTTTTTTTCTTCATCTGTCAGACACACACACCCTTTTATGCACCTACGTCGCACACCCCACACCCCTAACCCTGACACCATCACACCTCTGACACCACCACACCCCTCTCATCACTTCACCCATACCTTATCCCCCAAAACCCGCGACTTGCACCCCCAAAATCCGCCTCCAAAATCGTCATCTTTGCCATTCTATTTGAATTTCAAATTCGAAAATGAAAAAGGGGTATGGGGGTGAACGGTTTGGGGGGAAATCCATCTATAACCCCCCACCCCCCATTGTTCTTCATTTTAGGCCTGGTCCGAGGTCCGAAAAAGGGGTCCAAGTCCAAGAAAAGAAATAGGTCGAAAATCCGAAAAGAAATCAAAAACAGAGGGAGGTCCGAGGTCCGAAAAGGGTCCGAAAAAAAAAGACGTCAAAAAACAAGGAGAAAAATCAGAAAATTAAACCGGGTTTTTTCCTAATTTTGGGTTAAAAAATACTCCCCTTTGGTTCAATTTTCAATCCAAAAATCCCCTTTTGTTCTTCACGTTTCTGAGCTGTTTCGGGGCTGTTTTGATTCTGGTCAGGTCAAAATCAAAATCGGGACTATTTCGGGTCGGGTCAGAATCCATGTCCAAAATCAGAAAAATCAGAATTCCAAAATAACTTCTCCTAGCGGATTCGACGATTCGAAATGACGCCTCGATTCGCTGCCCGAAGAAGGTACTAACTCACTTTCTTTCTAATATTTTGCTATTTAATTCATATTATGTGTTCTGTATGTTGATTATGCATTTTGTTAAATGTATTTAGTTTAATTTAGTTGTTGTTTAAGTATGTTAGTTTAGATTAAGACATGTTAGTTATAGCTTATTATAGTATGTTTGGTGTTGATTCATTTCTCGAAGGGTAAACATGTTTAGTATGTATTAATGATTACTTTAGAACGTTTAATTAGCTATCAAATATGATTAAGGGACTGTTGGTTCTATTTTGTTATCTATTGAGCATGTGTTAGTTTGTTGTTTGAACCTATTTCAGTGTAGTCATTAACAATGTTATTAGATTATGACTGTGTGAATCTGTGTAGTTAGATATCAAGTATGTATTGGTTAGGTCAATGTTGGTTTGAACCTGTTAGACCAATATTTATCATATGTTGAATAAGATATGTGTTTCCTGTGTTTATTTATACTATATATTAGTAAGATTGAATAATCAAGACATTGTTAGCATTCATTATTGCTGTTGAGCCTATCAAGTCAATATGCAACATGTTATAGGTAAATAAATGATGTATTGTGTGCTGGCGTTATTACTTTGGTCATTTGTATATCAGTATGTTGTCTATGGTTTGGTCTTTAACATGTTTTGAGTTTATTTGAGGGATAACACATCTTTAGCTTCTTCATGAACTTAGATACATGTTGGTTAACCTAGTTGTATGTCTAGGTGATTAACAAGTAGCATGGGGAATGTTTAGCTCTGAATCTTTACTGCGTCTCTTTGAGTTTAAGTTAGCCAATAGGAAAGTTTTGTGTAAGTCTAGGAATTTTTGTTCATTGTTTGTTTGGTTACAGGCTAAAAACATGAGATCTGCCCATCTAAACTGAGCATTTTTATTTGGTTCAAAGCTACAATTGTCACTATCTTTTATGTATGTTGCTTGACTGGTGTTGTGTTGTGTAAGCCATGTGATCATGTTATACCATAACTCTTGGGATATTACTATGTCCAGTAGATAGTATGAATGGTATTCCGTGTGTATTTTGTGTCCTCTAGACCCAAATATGCAAGCCTTTCCTTTTCCTTGTTCTCTTTCGCTTTCTTATTATCTATGTCGTGTATCAAACCTGAGGCCCAACAACATATTATCTTTCATGAATTATTTATTTATATTTTTTATGTATATATTTTCATATTTCGTCTACCAATCCTTTTCTTTTCTTTCGTTTACATAAAATGCACCGAGAGCAATGAAGAGTCTCGTTATGAGACTCATCATGACTATTGTCAAATGAAGACCCGCATCCACATTCATTGCATTCTCCTGCCTTAGGATTTCTAAACAAATAGGGTGGGATGACATTGTCATCCGCCCTAGTCACTGCTTTTAATTCCTTAATCCCGCTCTTTTTATTTTTTTCTGTTGTAATTTAATTACTTAACTTTGTGCGATCATGGGAATACTCAGAATAATTAGTCCTGGAATGGATAATTAATAGGGTAGTTTAAAATGGAAATTCGCCGCTAGTTTATTTATTTTAGGCTCGTCATGCATATTTAAAACTTTCAAAATAATTTGGCCACCCTTTATTCTCATTATTAATCACACAAATAAGGTTTTATTTTTTTCATCCGATTTGCGATTTAAAATGACTTCCATATAAATCACTTCTTTGGCATCATAATCAATTTGTTTTTCTCCTTACTATCAATTGTCAAAATGCATGGTTTTATCCAAAAAAAATTTACATGTATTTTTATAAACAATTCAATGCCTACTTTTTTGGAGTTTATGCCGGGAATGTATGTCTCCGAACTGCAATCACCTTTGCGAGACTCCTCAAAAAGGATATAAGTGGTAAAAATCTTTACGTTGTCAAAATGCATCTTTTAAATTAATTACTTGCAACATCCCTTTCAATTAACTTTATGCTTTTAACATGCTTTTTTTAGCATAATAATTAACCTAAGTTTGACCAGATAACCGTAGTTAGCGGATCTTAAAGGATGCCTAACCCCTTCCTTTTAGGATAATAAAGAACTTTTACCCAGAATCTCATAGATTGGCGTACCATTAATCGGAGTTCACTTTGCAGAATTTATGTCAACATTTAGGTGCCCTAATTCACCGTAGAATAATTAGGTGGCGACTCCTTAAAGCTTTAATTAATTTAGGAATCACCAATACGTCACAACCATGTTGGATCCCTCTTCTTCGCAGTGGGGGGTTAACAACGGGTAAGACAATACAATTCTGAGAAGTTCAGAATTACTTCTATATTGACATTATGTGGAGAAAATATTAGTGCTTCTGATATGCTGGAAAAGATGTTCTCCACCTTTCATGCCTCGAATGTGCTCATTTGGCAGCAATATTAAGAGAAAGGTTTCACAAAATGTTGTGATTTGATTGCTCACCTTCTAGTGGTTGAACAAAATAATGATTTGCTGATGAAAAATCATGAGAATCGACCTACTGGCGCTGCACCACTCCCCGAAGTGAATGAGGTGTACACCCACTACTCTAGGCGTGGAAAACGATGTGGCCCCAATCGTGGTCATGGTTGTGGTGGTGATAGTGACTGTGGTCGTGACAGTGACCGTGGTCGTGACAGTGGTCATGGTCATGATAATGGTCAAGGAAGAAATTCTTTTCTTGGTGTTAATCATTCGTCAAAGAAAAATCACTACCAGAAGGGGAAAAAGAAGGATGACAGACATGAAGCACTAGAAGCACGTGGCTCAGAAAACAAATGTTATCTATGTGGTGGAATAGGACACTGGTCACGTACATGTCGTACGACAAAGCACTTGGTTGAGTTTAATCAAGCATCAATGAAAAAGAAAGAAAAATCCCGAAGCGAATTTTATCTCTGAAAAATCAATTTGACATCACACACTTGGATGTAGCAGATTTCTTTGAGCATCCTGAAGGAAAGATAGATTACTTGATTGGTGATGGTTCTGGGGTTAGAGATGATTAAGTTGTTTGTCTTTTTTATGCATTATTTTTGCTAGTCCTAATAGTTAATGAATAAAAGATCATATAACAATAGTTGTTTATGTGATTACTTAAAATTGTGCTTGCAATTTCCTATTGAAATCTATATTGTTGATGCTCCATTTCGTGTGTATAAGTTTGTTGTGGATTGAAGTCATATGTTACTGCTTTGATTTAACCTGAATGGGAATAGGACACTGGTCACGTACATGTCGTACGACAAAGCACTTGGTTGAGTTTTATCAAGCATCAATGAAAAAGAAAGAGAAAAATCCCGAAGCGAATTTTATCTCTGAAAAATCAATTTGACATCACACACTTGGATGTAGCAGATTTCTTTGAGCATCCTGAAGGAAAGATAAATCACTTGATTGGTGATGGTTCTGTGGTTAGAGATGATTAAGTTGTTATTTTTTATGCAATACTTTTGCTAGTCATAATAGTTAATGAATAAAAGATCATATAAATTGTTAATAAAATAATTATTATATCTCAAAATAAGTTAAACATATTCTTTATTCTAATATCATACAATTATGAGTCTTAATATTCCTTCATTAAATCCTTGTATTTAATTGAATTGATACAAATATTGAATTGTCTTAATGACATTTATTATGAGAATATTTGATTCATTTGCCATATGATTTTCTTCAAACAATTGAATGTCATATATTATTTTTAATGAACAATATATTGTCAGTTTCTAACATATCATTTGAATTTGTTGCAATTCAATTGATAGCGTATTTGACCTCTTAAATAGCCATCACTGGCTTATATTTGATTTCAAAAATGAAATGTTGGCTTTATAGATAGTTCTATGTTTATAATTGGGCATATGAAAATATTATGTACGGAGTATATATTTGGTATGTGGTGAGAATGATTTGATGTAAACTAATGAATTTAATTTGTAGTAGTTGATAAATGGGTTTAAAGGTATGGACGTTACATTTGAGAGGGTGATTAATGAGAATTAAATGGGTTTAATTTTTTACAAAATGTTAAGGTAACAATTAAAGGCAAAGGCACAAAAACTTTTAAAGAATAATAATAATTATACAGATCATGGCTTGCCGAGAGTTTTTGCATTTGTGTGTATCCATATTTGTGGTTATATTTCTTCTGAATGCTTTTTATGGCCAATGCCTTTATGGCCTTTAATAAAATATTACTAATATCTCAAAAAGAATAAGAATCAATTTTGGAATTTCTTACTATGTTCATTCAGTAATATGTCATGTAGTTCATTCAGTAACGATTACTTCGTTATATTACTTAGTTTTCACTTTGTATTTTATGACAATGCTAGTAGTTAATGTGTATTAGTTTTACTTTGTGTATGTCATTCTATTTGAAGATATGAATACTTCTCAAAGCAAGTTTGGATTACAATTCAATTATGAAGAT
This sequence comes from Anisodus acutangulus, assembly GCA_029783415.1. Lineage (NCBI taxonomy): Eukaryota > Viridiplantae > Streptophyta > Magnoliopsida > Solanales > Solanaceae > Anisodus > Anisodus acutangulus. The sequence continues at coordinate 33,729,169 of CM056498.1, read as the reverse complement.
ATTTGTCTGATTGATTTTGCTACTACACATACGATATTTAAAGACAAGAAATATTTTTCTCATCTACTTATGGGTGAGGCAAATGTTAATACCATTTCTAGTGGTACCAACTTGATTGAAGGCTCCGGAAGAGCCACCATAATTTTGCCTAAGGGAATAAAATTCATTATAAACAATGTCATGTTCTCTCCTAAATCCCGAAGGAACTTATTAAGTTTTAAAGATATCCGTCAAAATGGATACCATACTAAAACAATGGATGAGATGAATCTTGAATATATTGGTATCATCAAGGATGTCTCTGGCCAAGAAGTTTCTATATAAAAGTTTCATGCCTTGTTTGTAGAATTTTCATCTCTTCCAGTTCCGCTTCAAATAATAATCAAATTACAGGTAAGGACTGGCTTATATTGGATGAAATTGGTGTGATTGAGGCACACTATGTCGTAAATCTGAAGTTTACTGACTCCAATATGTTTGTACTTTGGCATGATCGAATGGGACACCCTGGATCTATAATGTTGAGATGAATTATAGAAAATTCCAATGGTCATCCATTAAAGAACCTGAAGATTCTTTTAAACGATGAATTTTCTTGTCCTTCTTGTTATCAAGGCAAGTTAATTATTAGGCCATCACCTACAAAGGTTGGGTTTGAATCCCCTGAATTTTTGGAACGTATACATGGGGATATTTGTGGACCTATTCACCCACCTAGTGGATCATTTAGATATTTTATGGTCATAATAGATGTTTCTTCTAGATGGTCTCATGTGTGCCTATTGTCATCTCGCAACCTGGCGTTTGCGAAATTACAGGAATAAGTAATTCGATTACGAGCACAGTTTCTCGATAATCCGATAAAGTCTATTCGCCTTGATAATATTGCAGAGTTTTCATCCCAAGCATTTAATGATTATTGTGTATCAACTGGGATAAAAGTTGAACATCATGTAGCTCATGTTCATACTCAAAACGGCCTTGCAGAGTCATTAATTAAACGTCTGCAGTTGATAGCAAGACCATTACTTATGAAAATAAGGTTACCCACGTCTGTTTGGGGTCACACTATTTTGCATGCAGCAATAATTATGCGTCTCATACTGACAAATTATCATAAATTTTCTCCGTTGCAATTGGTTTTGGGTAATGAACCTAATATATCTCATCTAAGAATTTTTGGATGCGATGTATATGTGCCTGTAGCACCACCACATTGCACCAAGATGGGCCCCCAAAGAAGATTAGGAATATATGTTAGGTTTAAATCTCCCTCCATTATTCGCTATCTTGAACCATTAACAAGAGATATGTTCACTGCTCGATTTGTTGATTGTCGATTTGATGAGATAATTTTCTCAAAATTAGGGGGGAGAGAATAATGAAATAAAAAGGAAATTTTTGTGGAATAGTCCATCATTGTCTCATCTTGATCCATGTGCTTCTATTTGTGAGCAAGAGGTCCAAAATATTATTCACTTGCAGAAAATAGCAAATCAAATGCCAGACATATTTACAGATTTGAAAATGATTACCAAATTACATATTCCTGCAGAGAATGTCCAAATTCGGATTTATGTCCCTGTAGGACCATCTACTAGTGTCATGGCAAATGAATCCAAAGCACGCCTGAAGCGTGGTAGACCATTGGGTTCTAAGGATCGAAATCCTAGAAAAAGAAAAATAAATGATCAATATGACACTAAGAAAGAATCTCATAAAGAAATGCAAGATTTGATCAATCCTGATATTCTTGAAGAAATCAATAAGTCTCAACCTCAAGAAAATATAGAAATATCAATAAATCCAAGTGAAGTTAGGACTAATTTGAATCGCTTGGAAATAAACGTGGATTATGTTTTTACTTATAATGTTGCAACTATAATTATTCAAGATAGTGGGGATCTTGAACCCCAATCTGTTAAAGAATGCCGAGAAAGATGTGATTGACCAAAATGGCAAGAGGAAATTCAATCAGAGTTAAACTCACTTACCAAACAGGAAGTTTTTGGACCTGTAGTCCAAACACCTAATGGTATTAAGCATGTTGGTTATAAATGAGTTTTTTGTGCGAAAAAGAAATAAGAAAAATGAGATACAAAGATATAAGGCACCCCTTGTTCCACAAGGATTTTCACAAATATCTGGCTTCGATTATGAAGAGACGTACTCACCTGTTATGGACGTAATAACATTCCGTTATCTCATTAGTTTTGTTGTCCATAAGAGACTTGAGATGTACTTAATGGATGTGGTTACAGCCTATCTCTATGGAACACTTGAAAATGAAAGATACATGAAATTTCCTGAAGGATTTAGGATGCCTGAAGCATGTAGTTCAAAGTCTCAAGAAATGCACTCAATCAGATTGCCAAGATCATTGTATGGTTTAAAGCAATCCGGACGCATGTGGTATAACCGCCTTAGTGAGTATTTATTAAAGGAATGCTATATAAATAATGCCATTTGCCTATGTGTTTTTATAAAGAAAACAATATCGGAGTTTGTAGTACTTGTTGTATATGTTGACGACATAAACCTCACTGGAAATCCTACAGAGCTCAAAAAGGCCATTGGTTATTTAAAGAAGGAATTTGAGATGAAAGATATTGGAAAGAAAAAATTATGTCTTGGTTTACAAATTGAACATTTGACAAATGGTATCTTTGTCCATCAATTTTGCATATACATAAAAAGTGTCGAAACGATTTTATATGGATAAAGCACATCCATTAAGTACTTCGATGGTTGTTAGATCATTTGATGTGAATAAAGATTTGTTCCGACCACAAGAAAAGAATAAGAACATTCTTGGTCCTGAAGTATCATATTTTAGTGCAATCGGTGCACTAATGTATCTTGCCAATACCACAAGGCATGACATAGCATTTTCAGTTAATGTATTAGAAAGATATAGTTGTGCTCTTACAAGGAGACATTGGAACGAAATTAAACACATATTGCGGTATCTAAAAGGGACTGTCGATTTGGGCTTATTTTACTCTAACAATTGCAGTCCCGATCTTGTTGGTTATGCTGATGCATGATATTTATCTGACTCACACAAAGCTAGATCTCAAACAGGCTATGTATTTATATGTGGGGTGCTTCCATATCTTGGCGATCTACCAAGCAATTTATCGTGGCTACCTCTTCAAATCATGCTGAGATAATAGCAATTCGTGAAGCAAGCCGAGAAGTTGTGTGGCTGAGGTCAATGATACATCTCATTCGAGAAAATTGTGGTTTGAAATATGACAAAATACCCACAATCTTATATGAAGATAATGCATCATACATTGCTCAATTGAAGGGAGGATTCATAAAAGGAGATAAGACAAAACACATTTCACCAAAGTTGTTCTTCACACACGAACTCTAAAAGAATGGTGATATCAACGTGCAACAGATTCTTTCAAGTGATAATATGACGAATTTGTTCACCAAGTCTCTGCCAACTGCAACTTTCGAGAAGATGGTACACAAGATTGAAATGCGAAGACTCAAGCATTTGGCATGAAGTTCTCATCAGGAGGAGTTAATACATGTTGTACTCTTTTTTCCGTATAAGGTTTTGTCTCACTGAGTTTTTCTTGTAAGGTTTTTAATAAGGCAACCAAAATATGTATTATTAGAAATGTGTACTCTTTTTTCTTCACTAGAATTTTTTTCCACTGGTTTTATTTCTAGTAAGGTTTTAACGAGGCACATTATCTATGGACATCCAAGGGGGAGTGTATGAAATACATATCCTTTATATGGATGTCCATACACATTCACTAACTTTTTGTATGTTACATGTACCTATTAATTTGGGCACTTAATATTTGTAATCTCCATTAGGTGGTTTCATCCTATAAATTGGGATGTTATTCACCTTTGAAGGAAAACCAACACACACTTGAAATAAGACGAATTTTTTCTCATTCTCTCTACTTCTTTGTCTACATCTCTTGTCTTATATTGCCTTTGCTATCATTTTATAATATCCTACACCTTTTGAGTACTTTCTGGGGCTCCATTTTTCTGCATTTGCCAGTTTTTACTATATTTCAATAATAAGATTTAAATCAACTACTTTTGTTGTTGCTCATTTCCTTGACTTCTAATTTTTTTATGTGGTCACATTTAATAATTTTTTTCTTTTTTCATTAATGTATATTATTAGATTCATTTGTCTCCGCATCTTTAATTTGCTTCTTTAATATAGTGATAGAACATGAAAAAAGAATTAGGTAATCACAATTTCTACAATTTTATCTAATTAAGTAATCACAATTTTTCCATTGTGTAAAAATAGATGTGAAAATGATTAGGGACTAAAATGAAGAAGATTAGAGCTTTCCTATATTTTGTTATTATTAGTAAAATATTGTTATATATATTATGTAATTAAATGTAAATATCCTAAATAATTGGGTCCGTGCACAACACGGGTATCGCTAAGTAGTTTATATATACGGTGAGTTTCGTAGGGAGAAAACCATTTTTTTTTTAATTTTCTCATATTTAGTTAAATTATTTTGATTTTTTTAAAAAAAATAATTCTTTTTAAAATAAGAAAAATTAAGTAGGAAAAGCTAGTTCCATAAGTGACTCCATGGTCCCATCCTTACCAGTGTTTGCTTAGATTATATATAAATGTTTTTGGGACAATAGTTTTAATTACATATGAAATATCATAAACTATGTAAGAAAATCATTTATTTCCAATGAAAACGTGTTCCGTAAAAAAACATTTTTCTTCGTACCAAACACACCCTTAGACGATGTGAGATGTCGGTGGTCTTTGTCTTTAATTTAGACATATAAGACATGGTAATTAAGGGTTGGAACTTGTAAGTGGTTACGAGGCAAATGGAGCTGAAAACAGTTACTAAGTATAAATGATGAAGACAAACTTATTTTCTGGAACTGGAATAGTTGTATGGACAAGTAAACCCAAACTAACACTGTCGTTTTTTCACCTATCTTTTGTTGTTTATGTATACAAAAATTATACTAGTGACAGGATGATCATGGTGTCTTTTATGCCTATATAAAATTACTTGATTGTTTTTGCTACGTAACTATGTTAACCATCCAACACCTTGTAAAAGCTTTATACAAACATCCAATGTTCTTGCTTGTTGATAAGGTTGCTGAGATGTGTTTTTGGATTCCTTGTTCACTGCAAAATTTCTCGTTTACATCGAAAGCACAACGTGGCAGTGCCATTAAGAAGGAGGGAAGCAAGTTATTACCTCGTTAGATTTAGAGTTGTTTGTATTAGTTGATTTTTACTTTTCCACAATGGCATTTTCTTTAACAAATATACTATTTATATTAATTGGTGTATAATTTACTTTTTGTTTTCTTCCTGGTGTTGTTTAGTATTTGCATAGGGCTCCGATTAATTGGGATTTACGCCGCGTAAGGCATATTTAAAGAAGAATCAACAGGATTTTCTTCATATCCAGAGCTCAAATCCGAAACATCTGGTTAAGGGTATAGTTATCCTATCCATCCAGTGTATAGTCTTAATAGGCTTGGAAAATGATTTAGGTGATGAGTAGTTAGTGTTATGAGTAAAACAAAAAAAAAAATTCTCTTGATATGCTAAAGTGGACAATTAAAAGTGAAAAATTAATTTTATCATAATGGACAAGCAAACGTGAAAAATTACTTTTAAGTTTTAATATAGTTGACAAGTAAAAATGAATGAGGGAGTAGCCGATAAGCATCAATTGCTGAAAAGTACTATTTAGATGTTGAAGGTGATTTTGTAAACATGCAATTATGTGTTTGGATAGACGTGTAGAAACTCATAATAAGCACTTAATGTGTTTTGCAAAAATGTGTTGATAAGCATTTTTTCTATGAAAATAATTGAAATATCCTTAAAGTTATTTACAAAAAATATAAAAAGGCCGAATGACAGAAATAGAAAATAGTAATAACTAAAAGTTATGTTTGACGAAAAGTATTTTTTTAAATTACAAAAGATATTAGTATAAAATTATAAAAAGTTTGGTAATACGAAAAAGTCTCTATATATAAGTTGTAAAATCATAAGTTAGGGGTGATCAAAATAGCTTTTGATTGATTTTGACTATAAACATTTTAGTTTTTATCAAATGCGTCAATAGATTAAAAAATATTTATAAATTCATTGACCAGCTTTTAAATTTAGCTTGAGCAAACTTGACATTTGGTGTTTGTATAATAATGAAGTTTGCATCAATTTTCTTAATCGGGCCCTTGTAGCTAATTTACTAGCTATCGTTTAAGTTGAATCAAAACACTCAATATATAGGTTATTAGACATTAGGGGAAATTATTTTGAATGGTACTTAATATATTATTGGCCATATTTCCATTGACTTTAGTGTAGTTTTGGTCGATTTCAGATAAGGCATAATATAAAAAAGCGCTCGCAAACTTGGCCTTGTTGACAAGTAGGCACTTCAACTTGTTTCCACTTTGTCAGTTGAACACTCTAACTTACAAAATGATCATCTAGACACCTCTAAATTTATGTGTCACACCAGTACCACGTCAACATTTTGTGTTTACGTGTTCAACTTTATACAAGTCGAGATATCTACTTGCGCACACCCAAAATTGAAGGTCATACTTTGTAACTAAGGCCAAATTTGAGGGCTTGTTTGTGTATTATGCCTTCAAATAATGTTAGGCTGAAACTATGTTGCATGAACTCAATATTATTAACAAAATTGTCGCACTTTAAGGGAAAGCCTGTGAGTTATTCTTTGGGAAAATAACACTGTATGACAATTTGAATAAAATATTTACCCGGATTAGCCCATATTTCTTAAATTATCCGAAACGACCTAATTTTTAACTTTTCTTTCATCCTATCACTTCCTAACTTTCAAATCTCAAAAACTTTTTTCCTTCTTCTCCGATCACTGCTCCGGTGACGCTGCTTTGCTCCCCTCTTCTCTGTCACTATCGTCGACTCCACGACGGATTCCGGCGAATCACCACCAGCTCCGGCGATGAGCCCAACATCATACCCCTCTTCTTTCATCACCTTCTTCACCACCTCCAGATCTGCTCCGCCACGATCACCACCATCGTCCATTTTCCTCAACCCCTACATCTTTTTCTCTCTCTCCGTCTCAACTGCCCACTGCCACCTCAAACCTCCGCAAACTGCCACCAAGATTTCACCTCAAAACCACCTCCACCCTATCGCCGTCTCCTCCCTGAAACCCACCAGCCCCAGATCGCCAACCATCTCCTCCGCACTCCACCCCTATTTCTGTCATCTCTCTCACCGTAACCACCTCGAATCACCACAGATCTGGCCATTTGTTTGTATGTATACCATAGATCTGGCAAAAAACCTGTATTTTTCTGTGACCTTTGGCTGCAATGGCGGTGGTGGTAAGGCTAAAACACCGGATATAGCCAGATCTGGCCGAGGACATTTGTATCAACCTTGTATAAAAGTATATAACAGTGTCAAAGTGTGTTTAAACATCTCTTATACACTATTATACACTTTTATACAAGGTTGATACATTGTCTTCAGTAATTGTATAAAATTGTATATTATTGTATAATATTGTATATACACTTTTATACAAGATTGATACATATCTACTTTAGGAGTATACTGTTGTATACGGTAAATATGTGGCTATATAAAAATCTAATTTCTTATGTTAAATTATATATTATTAAAATTTTCCCTTATTCTTTCCCTTGCACATGTATAGTTTTTATAAGTTGCTCAAAAACTACCATCTTCCGAGGTAGGACATTAATTGGACAAGATCCCTCAATCTTCACACGAATGTTTTATTTTTTTTTGCACTCACAATATTGTATATCCGAAGTAGTAGAGATAGCAAATTTATTTTAAAGTGTCTTTTTAATGTGAGACATTGCCAAAATGCTTGTAAGAATATTAACCACTCATAAGTGCTCTTTTTAATTATCTTTTACCCAAAACATAGCAAAGTTTTCTAAAAATGATCTTGTATCACGTGAAACATTAACAAAGTGCTAGTGAAGATATAAATAAATTAAACTCATAAATGCTCATTTTATTTTTCTTTTAAATGATAAATATTACATAATGATACTAGCAATTAAAATAATTAGATGGAATGAAAGTTACTTTCACAGGTCACATCGCGATACTATGTTTGCTATGCAAGATAATTATCGTTTGTCACCTTTATTTCCTTAATTGTTGATTTTTCATAAAACTTGTATGCCCTAGCGCGCTTTAGATGTTTTCTGACCTACAAATCACGCCCTGCCTTTTCTCCACACAATGATCAACGCATATTCAATGCGTTGAATACAAAAGCGACAACTGGAATTAGAAGAGTAACTTTCCCCGTCTTCTCTCCACCCAATGGTCAAGGCATATTCAATGTGTCGAATACTAAAGCGACAATTGGATTAGAAGAGTAAAAGTTACTCACACATCAACTCGTGATACCAATGTGTTTCTTATACGGGAGTACTATTGTTTGTCGCCTTTCCTCATTGATTGTTTAGAATCTGCCAATCACGCTTCATCTCCTCTCCGCCCAATGATCAACGCATTTTCAATGCGTCAAATACAAGAGCGGCAACTGGAATTAGAAGAATGAAAAGTTGCTCACACATCAACTCGTGGCACTTACATGTTTCTTATACGAGATCATTGTTGTTCGTCACCTCTTTCATTGGTTGTTTTTCTTAATAAAAACCATAAAATTCAAGATTGTCTATCAGTCATGTCTCACTTGTCTCCCACGTAAGCGTATATATTTTTAGTCAGAATTAGCCCAGGAAGGGCAATGTCAGTCAAAGTCTAAGACTACAACCGAACAACACTCTTCGGGCTTAAATCAAGTGTGGTCCGACCTTGTTAGTTTGGTAACGAGAGGTTTCGGTACGGGACGAGCAGTGACCGGTCATGATAAGCCACCCAAGTGAACTGATTCCAGATAATCTGAGATCCACTTCGATAGTTACGTATTCATGTACTTAATGAATTCAACGTGTAGATAATGACCACTATGAGTAGCTGAACATAAGGGAACCATTACTTAAGACTATGCTATAAATATATCCCTTTTCCTCACTTGTATTCCATCTGATTTTTATCATATCCAACGTATAAGCTCACAATTAATTTATTGCATGCAAGGAAATTCTTACTTTTTTCAGTTACGCTATCTAAAAATTTTGCCGAAAATAACTTAACAAGATTTTTTCTTACTTTTTTGTTCTACTCCTCCTTACTATTTACTTGTTCTATTACTTAAATCAAAACCCTTAGCCTAAAAAAGTTACTACTTCATCATTATAATATGTATGCCCTTGACCTCCGGATACAAAATTTTAGGGTTAAACAATTAGTACAAATAATAAATACAATAATTTCCATATCTATTTACCCCATGTGTCTTACTTTTTTTAATCTATTTAAAAAAGAATGTTTTTTTTCTTTTTTGGTAACTCTTTAATTCCAACTTGCCACATGATTTGTTTAGAATCACAAAATTAAAGTGCATTTTGGTACATTCAACATATCCTTAGTTAACAACCACACGGTTCAAAAATTTTCTTTACTTTTTTAAACTTCTGCTAAATTAAAATGAGACAAACATTTTGAAACAGAGGAAATATTTAAAAGAAAATTAAATTTGTTTTTATCTTCCCCACCCACCCAATCTCACCCCTCTATACAAAGCTCCATAACAGCCCATCACCCTAAAAGAAGAAAGAAGATCACATGTACCTACGTATACTAACATATATAACATATGTCTTTCTTTCTTTCTCCTCACTGAGCTTTCAATAACCATCTACTACTACTTGTCCCTAAATCGCTAAATCTTTGTCTTCGTTAAGGTTTTCCCACTTTTCGCTGTACGGTTCAACCCTCAAATTTTCTTCTAATTTCAACTTAAGTCTCTAATTCCAATTCCTTTGCAACTCAAGGTCTGAATTTTCTTCTTCTTCTTCTTCGTCGTCGTTTAATTTAAGTTTTTATTTTTTATTTTGATGAGTAATTAGAATTCATTTTCTTATTTATTTTAGATGAGATTTGTTAATGGTGCTTAATTTAGAGTTATGGTGTTCTAGGTATCATACTTTTTGGGTTTAGTTGTTGTATGCATTGAATTAGTGGGGAATTGATTTTTGTTTTTATTTTTATTTTTATACTTTCGAAAGTTTAGTTTTTTAAGTGAATTAGAGTGATGTTTGGCGATGATGATAAATTAATAACTCGTTTTTTTTGCTGCGTTGGCATTATATATTTGGGGAACACGTACTTTTTTTATTTTATGTGTTAAAGCTAATAAGGTCTAAAATTCCTGAAAAATTAACTTTTTATGATTACATCAGCAAAAATCTGGCAAAAGGAGGATTTCTTGACATTTCCGTAAAAGTTTTTTTTTTGGTACTACGTGAATTCACTCTCCCGTTTGCCCATAGATTTTGAAACTTGAAAATTTGAGTTTTTGAAGTTGTGATTTTTGGTACTTGAAGTTGTGTTTGGACATAAATTTTACGTGGAAAAAATTTGAAGTTTCGTGAGTGGAAGTCCCAAAACCCCAAAAACCAGTTTTTGGAACTTGAAAATATTTTGAAGACAGATTTTCAAAATCTGATCCAAAATCTATGGCCAAAGGCTAGCTTAAGTCTCTCAATTCTTAATCAATGAGTTAGGCTAAAATATAAAACAAAAAAAGGAGCAAAAACTTGACTTAATCTGGACTTGTTTGGCTATGTGCCTAGACAGCTCATTTTATGTTCTTGTTCTTTTTGGATGATATCATGTAAGGGCTTAATCAAGTTTTTTCGAAGCTTGGAATCACATACTAGGGTTCAATTGCTTTTGTTTCTTGCATTTTTCTGCATAAATTAATTGTATAGCTTTTAAAAAATTTAGTTTTTTGCACTCATTGAGACTGAGCTTCGTGATGGAATTTTTTTCTTGGCTTCGCTGGTCTGATTTATTTGGGGAGCACGTCCTGTTTATCGTTTGCTGTCCGAATGTCTTAATTGCCGGGGTTTAAATTGGGATTTTTACCAGGGTTTTGAAATAGAATTGGTTTGTTACACTTGTTGGTTTCCATTGGTGTCAGTGTACTGGAACGGTTCTTTGTCAACCTGATGACGTAGTACACATGTCATTTATTACTTGGAGTAATGCATTTATAACTAAATGGTGTTTTATTGTGCGGTCGTCGAGTCTTATCATTTTTCTTTACTTTCATCAATCCTTGTCTGACCTTTTCTTGTCATGCTTTCTCTTGAGCCGAGGGTCTTTCGGAAACAATCTCTCTACATCCCAAGGTAGGGATAAGGTCTGCGTACACTCTATCCTCCCCAGACCCCACTTGTGGAATTACACTGGTATGTTGTTCTTGTTGGTCGAGTATTGTTGTTGGCAGCTCTCTCCTTGGGGACTATAAGCGAAATGTGCATAGTTAAGCTGGAATTGTTAAACATGGAGAATCCGTTAAGAAACTATGTTCTCGTCCCAATTTTGTTTGGCAGTTTTTGGCTAGGAACAGAGTTTAGGCTAAAAGTGCCTTTCGTACCAAATTCTTTGTTTTTGTATCTAGCGGGACGTACAACCGATCATGTCAATTGTAAAATAGGAATGTAAATATTAAATAGATGTTAAATATAGTAAGATGCCAGTCTTTTTGAGATAGACAATAAAAAGAGTTCTAAACAAAACTGGGATGGAGGGAGTATTAATTAAATATTGATATGAAATTTAAATATTTAACCAGTTAGAACTAATTTGTGGTGAATTTGGTCGTTGTCCGTTAATTTTCATGTTATAGGAGGTTGTTCTTTCTATGTCATAATGCAATTGTCCTTTCAGTAACTTGGTTATTATGAGCCTGTGTGGATTGGCTTACTTTAGGTGCTTTTAAGCCAAAATAGCTTTTAAGCACTTTTGTAGTGTTTGGGTAAAATAATAAAGTGCTTTTAAGCACTTGTTTCTGCTTTTGGCTTATAAGTCAAAAGACATAAGCCCATCCAAACGGGCTCTATATTCCGTTGATCCTTTGAACTGTGAAGCCTTCCTCGTTCCCGAACACAGGGGAGTGAGCTCTATAAATTAAGGTTGTCAACTGGCACTTATGCAGTGTGTAAGGTTTCACAACAATCAATCAGGTGTGGAATTGCCTCTTAGCCTGTTTATATTGATTAATGATAGTTTAATTTGGTATTTGGTGCATGTACTTTTCAATCCTCGTATGATAAGATGTGTTTGTGGTTGTATATATTTGTTTCTTGTACACCTCAAACCAGATGAATGGGATTCGAAATGGAACACTAAAATTTTGTAGGAAGTGAATATATAAATGTCTAAGTTGCTCTGACTCGGGTGCGGGTGTGGGAATTGGAGGCCTGGTGGAACTCATCAAGAGTTACAATTATCTTCGCAACAACCATGGTACTTGCATTGAATAAACTTGAAATTAGGTAAAATAAAGACATCCTAAATTTGCGTAGATCAAATGGAAATTAAATTGAGTGCGGCTGATGGAAGGGGTGGTCACATGGTTGTAAAAGAAAGCTTAATTATAGTCTGCTCGAGTAAACATGGGTGCCCATAGCATGCAACTAGGTATTTCCTGGTAATTAGGGATTTGTCTAAGTACGTAGTGAAGGGGAAGAACTTTTTTTTTGGAACCATTTGGAAGCTCTAGTGTGCATTCATGAGGGAGAAGGTCCGCGTAAGGTGGGAATTGTATGAGGAGTAGAGGGAATAAAGAGGGTGGTTTTCTGTGGAGAAAGAGGGAAGTCACGAGGGGCTTAAAGAGTGCATGCAACTTGCTTGTAGGCACCTGTTGGGGGTCGGAGTTGCTAAGTTATAAAGGGAAAGAATGTGCTATTTAAATTCTCCTCTTTCAAGGAGAATAAAGAAGCTCCTTTATACTGTCTAGATTCCTTATCCCCCATTCTCATATGCTTTTCACTCTAATGAACTTGAATTTAGGATCACAAGTGAACAAAATTTCTTTTAATAGTACTTCCTCAGTCCTCATTATTTTTTCTTTTGACCGGTAGAAGACACTTGTCCTATTTCGTCCCCTTCGGTTCACTTGACCCCTTTCTTTAAATGACGAACTTCTCTTTTGCGAAAGTTCAAACAGTCATAAATTCGTAGCCCTTTATATTAATTGTATCTTGTCATTCTTCACTCTTTTCCTTTGATCATATGATTAATATCCTCTTATATCTAATTCAGATGACAAATATGTTCAGATTTCTAATACTTGGAGTTCTATTTTTTATGTTGTCTATGCATCAATGTCTAAAACAACAAATTAGCTTGTAATTGCAAACTCTACATAAAGTAAATCCATAATCGTGTATAATGTACATAATGCTCAAAGGATTAACTTCATGCACCCCTCCCCTCATCGTTCGATGTTCGGTCATTTCCTCTAGTTCTCAATTATGCTTACACTTCCTCTGTCATGGATGGTTTCTGCTAAAGTAGATATCGTTACCCTTATTTGCCTTCTCGCTTCATGACTATGGTCATTCATAAACAATTATACTCTCTCCTTCAAAATTGACGAGTTTGTGTATTGGTGACGTCAAATGAAACCCAAATAATGGCACTCAGGAGATCACTATGAGTTTTTGGGGTTGATATGTTTCTTTGCTCTCTAGCTATCTAGCCCTAAAAAGGGTTGTGTTCTTTTATTCGAGTCAACTATTATTTTGTTTCATATCATCTAGAATCCATCATTGTTTCCTTTTGTGTTAGTTTTGTATTTCTTTAATATCCAAATTTATGATGTTTGTTTTGTTCATCAAGTTTTAACACTTGAGTGATGCATTGGGATTTCAATAACTTCAGCCTTTTCAGTTGTCATACAAGAGTATTAGCTTATTTTTGGTCTGAACAATTCGATGTCCAATCTTGTTTGTTGTAGGAACAGAACTATAAATTGCTTACAGGCACCTTGACATATGCTTTGTGGTGAGACTTGAATCACCAGCATGGATCTGAATGCCTCGCCACAGCCAGAGGATGACGATGAGATATTTGGACAACTATTAGAAGATGAACCACAAGAACCTATTATATTACATAGTGATGAGCGTGCGGATTATGTTGCAAGTGCTGTAGAGATTTCACGTCGCGTATGTCTCTTTCTACTGCTCGCTATATTAACTATTGAGCTGTACTACTACTTGAACTTGCTCCTTTATTGGATATTTCTATTGTGCTCTTTGTTCGATACATGTCTCTTTTATATCGGTTGTTTTTTTGCTGCGTGTCTTTGGCAGAGTAATAACCACTAGAAAGCTTTCTGCGATGTCTCTATTTTTTTCTGATCAAGTAAAGTAAACTTTCTGAGTTTTCTACAATGATTGGTTGCCTGAAGCTGCTGAAGCCTTACTGGTGTGGGGGTGATAAAACTACCTTGGTTCACTAGTTCAGAATTCATGTTGATCTGAACTGTTATATATGTTGGCTCAAGTTTCTTGGATGTGGAAGTCCCTTAGGTTGTTGAACAGATTATCATCTGATTAATGGGGAAATTCAGTATTATTGTTGGTAATCTGGTTATCTCCAAGTTAGCTATCTGACTGATCTAATTTGAACTATTTTTGATGCCACACTTTGTACCTCCTCTTACCAATGTCGTCTCTGTCAAAAGGGGGAGAAAGTAAAAGAAATAGAACTTGCTTCTTTCTTAGACAGTGAAATGGATAGGGGACATGGGAGTAAGTACCCATAGATAGGAGTATGTTCTTGTGAATTTTATTAATGTGGAGACCTCATTTTCTTTTTTAATTTACATTTTTCTAGTTTCCTATCTCTTACGTGTCAAAAAGCTATTTTCTAGTTTGCATGTCCTAATTCTAAATGCTGTTTGTTTTAGGAGAGGGAAGAAAGGATTCAAAGAATTAAAAGACAACGTCCAGATGATAGGCCATCATATCCATCTCAACAACGAATGCGGGATGAGATCTTTCAGACAAAGAGACAGAAGCCTAGCAGCAGACTTCCTCCAGGTTATTGTTTTTCCCCTAGTGTGCTTCTCTCTCTATTGTGTTATTTATATCTTTTTCTGTGTGTGTATGAATTGTTGAAGTAGAAATAGATTCCTGCTTCCCTCTGTATAGTCCATCTTTCTTTTGTTCTTGTCATCCAAGTGTAACACTCGAGGTTGCACATAACTTTATTGTGTCTTCTTTGACTATTATTTTAACACTGGTTCTTGTTTCTCTCCGTTTTTCCCTTCCTCACTTCTCTTAGTTCGATTACATCATTATCTTTTTGATTGCTTATGCAGGTTGGTTGGATTGTCCTGCATTCGGACAGGAGATAGGTTGCATTATTCCTTCAAAGGTTCCACTGGATGAAACTTTCAACGACTGCGTTCTTCCTGGTAAAAGATACTCGTTTAGGCAAGTCCTCCGCCAACAGAGAGTTTTAGGAAGAAAGGTGAGTGTCTTCCTTACAGCAGTGATGATCTGCTCCCTCTGTATATTCCTTTACAGAACTTTCTTGTTGCTGGATTTTCAATGAATTAATCTTTAACAATAAAAAAAAGTTTGACTCCTAGATGTTATCATGAGGCAGAATTTTAGTGTTGTTTGAAGCTTTTCTTGTTTAGTTGTTGGGAGTGCTTTTATTTGTTGTATATCTCTTATAGATTCTAATTTTGACTTAGATAACAAGTCGAATCAGTTAACTAGCTGCTGCTTATGAATAATGGTCTTAGAGATGTTTTATATCACTGTCTTGGATATGTTTTATGTCAAAACCGAGCCCTATATTCTATTTTGTTTTGCCACTTAGTATGATAGAATCATTAGGTGCCTTGTTAATTTTGTCCTCTTAATTCATTTTTGTTACTTTGACAACACGGGATCGGTTAAACTACAACTGACTCATTGCATGTAAATTTCAGCTTGGTATGGTGATTGATCTCACAAATACAAGTCGATACTATTCGTTGTCAGATTGGAGGAAAGAAGGCCAAGGCATCAAGCATGTAAAGGTTGGTACATGGTAATAAATTCATGGAGGAGGATAGGTGGCGGGGGAGTAATTTTTCACTTTGGGTTATGATTGTTGTCCTGATTTTTACTCTCTCATGTGTATTAGATTCAATGCAGAGGTCGTGATTCTGTACCTGACAATGAGTCTGTAAATTTATTTGTCTATGAGGTAATTTTATATATGTTGGTTGCAGTTTTAGTTGAATTCTGTACCTGAGAATGAGCTTGCATTATTTACCATGTAAAAGTACTGCAAGTTTGTTTATTTACCTTTATCCATCCATGGTTAGATCAACACTGTTACAGATTTACTGTCATATGTTACACTTGGTGCAATTATTAATGTAGTGTTTGTCAATCAAGTGGAAAACATAGTTGATCACTAGTTTGTTTGTGATCTTCTAGGAATAGAAAAGAGAAAAAACTATTTTGAGAATGGTAGGGTAGTAGAGGTTATGTAAATGTTTATATTATATTATGACTCTATTCTTATCAAAGAACAAATGTACTCCATTCTTTCAAGGGGAGCCTTGGCGTAACGGTAAAAGTTGTCGTTGCGTTACTAGGAGGTCATGTGTTCAAGCCATGAAAATAAACAGTAGATCAATAGATCAAATATGGTCCCCTCTCTGGACCCCGACACTTGATGCACTAGGGCTATGCTCTCTTACTAACAGGAAAGG